>VXBB01024301.1:236368-381751 GCA_013399915.1 Illadopsis cleaveri
GCCTTCTTGGCCACCTGGGCACACCCTGGATCATGTTCAACTGCTGTCAACCAACACGTCTTTTTCCAATGGGCAGCTTTCCAGCCACTCTTCCCCAAAACTGTAGGACTCGTGTTGTGAGCCACCACTTCACCTGGGTGAACCTCATACAATTTTCCTCAGCCCATCAATCCAGCCTGACCAGATCGCTCTGCAGAGCCTTCTTCCAGTCCAGAGAAGGGCAACAGGGGTAGTGAAGGGTCTGAAGCACATGTCTTATGAGGAGATGCTGAGGNAAACTTCCCCTGTGACAACTCGAGGTAATTTCCTCTTCTGTTCCTTGTTGCCTGTGAGAAGAGACTGACTCCCATCTTGCGGCAGCTTCCTTTCTGGAAGTTATAGAGTGATATGGTCCCCCCTGAGCTTCCTTTTCTCCAGGCTAAACAATGCCAGCTCCCTCAGCANGTCTCTTCTCCCCAGAAACTGGCAGCAGGATGAAAGAACATAGCTCCAAGCTGTGCCAGGAGAGGTTTAGGAGGAATTTCTTCACGGAAAGTGTTACTAGACATCGGAATGGGCTGCCCAGGGAGTCACCATCGCTGGAAGTGTTTAAGGAAAGGCTGGCCATGGCACTGAGTGCCATGGCCAAGTTGACATGGCATATTTGGTCATAGGTTAGACTGGATGATCTCAAATGTCTTTTCCAACCTCATTGATTCTGTGATTCCTGCCCTCCAGCAGATCAAACATCCAGCTTAGTGTTTCTGCAAACTAACTGGGGGTGCAATCTATCCCCTCAACATAAAACATGCAAAGCAGAATTTGACCTTTAAAGTACCAGCTGTATTTACCACTGGCCTAGAAAGTCACACAAAACTAAAATATATTTTTTAAGAAATTCTGTTTTGCAGTTCAGAAAACCACTTCCAAAACTGTTATGGATATTTAAATGATGCTAAGAATGCCAGAGATGCTTAGCAGTTCCCCAAGATAATTAAAGCAGATAGAATTGTTGGAATGGATCCCCCATTTCTGCAGCACTTTGCAGTGCTAATGTTCTCCGAGCTCTGCATACCTGCTGCTAAGTGTAGTTACAGCACTTCAGTCAGTGGCAAATGAGCAGCTGAGGAAAACACTACCTGCTTTCAGTACATAAAACTCTTCACTTGACTGATCACGCATAAACTTCTGTGATCTCTTAAAGCAGATTGCAAAATCCACAGCTAATAAAATTAAGTCCTCTATTAAAAGACCTACACCTGACCTAATTGCATGCTCAATGAGAACTGCCTATATACCATTCTAAAAACTGTCAGGCAGCCTTAATTTTGAGTGGCATCATTAGTTTCTATTATAATAAACTTTGGTCTAAATTCCCACCTGATTTAATTAGGACTGGCTCAGTAAAGCTACTTCAAATCCACTAAATCACTATTGCTGATCAACAGTGTTATAAGCAGGAGCAGAACAAGATTTATGAAGCCCTAAAACTGTGATTTTTCTCTTATCCAAATCACTGGAGAAACTTCATTTCACTGATGTATGTCCTGATAGCTATTTCTGATGCACCATGATGAACCAAGGGTTTATAAGAACATCTCAACGTTACAGCTTCCTATACTGGCCAAGGTGATTTAATAGCTGGCTGCAGTCTCCCCCATCCATTTGTCAGTCCTTTTTTGGTACCGTCACTTGTTCTCATCATATCCTTTCATGAGATTCTGCATTTTAGTGGCCTGGGGGGGAAAAAAATAAAAAATAAAAAATCTGACATCCCACACTCCAGGGTAGTTTCCTGCCAGAATAGTCAGTGAAATCAGTTCACAAAAGGACTGACGAGGTAAAGTTAGTGCAGAGGAGAGGAAGGCACAGCATGGGGCAAGGCTGCTGGAGAAAGAGGAGTTCCTCTATATAGAGACGAGGAACTCTTATGTCAGCTCACTGCTTGTACCTGTAGCCTCATATCTGCTTAACAGGTGATTTAACTGCAGCTACCTCAGTGAAGTTTCCTGTATTCTGAAAAAACTGAAGTTTTCACATGCTTTTGGGTGACTCCACTCTAATATGTCATCCTGCAGAGATGATTGTATTGAAGTCTTTTTGAGTCTGAGAGAAAAGAATAAGACCCAAGCTAACAAGATACACTGACATCATATCCTGGCTTTATTCCTGCTAACTTAAAAATTTATATGGATTTTTCATAACAAGAGATCAGATAGTAGAACTTCTCACGTGGGAGGTTAAACAAAACATCACCTTTGACACTGACTGCATGCACCCCAATAATCTGGAGCCAGAGGGTGGGGTTACTAAAGCTGTTCCAGTACAGAGATTTTGATGATTAAGATAAATTGCTGATGTGCAGATGTTCCATGAAAAGCTGTCCAGAGCCAAAATGAGTATTCTGTGTACTTTTATGAATGATTAGATCAAGTGTTTGCAATGCATTAAGAAATGTAAAAAGCATCCAAAGTCTGATATCAAACATTTACCCAGACCCTGCAAATAGTTTTTCTTCCCTTAGACATACTTACATACTTAATGAAGAGGAATATAAGTGGAAAAATTGCTTCAGAATGATACACAGATATATGATACCGGTTAATGTTCACAGAAATGTCCTAGTATTGCCAAATTGACTGATTCCAATAACCATGTCCTGTGGGCAGCAGCAAGAAACACAATTGTTGCCACTGCTTCCTGTGAGTTCTGGACAGACTGTCAATGTACATCATTCTTCATAAGTAATGTTTTACTATTTTTCCCCTGATTTGATAGCTAGGAAACATAGCATTCACCATCATGCAGATTTCTGTGGGCCCAGTTTTCACTCTGAGAACTTCTAACCTTTGTTGTTTATGTCACCAAGCCGACTCTTCCAGAATTCTGGTCCATATCAGATGTACTTAAAATCTGCAGGTGTTAATGTGTTCTTCTTTGTTTCCTAAATCCAGACTTAATTTACCTTAAAGATGTATAATATTCATAGTAAGTCAACTCTACCTTCTCCAGATGTCCTAATTATGTTTTCAACTCTGACTTCCCTTGAATTTCTCAAAAGCTTTGTCATACTATAGGCTCAGAAAGGTGGATGGTTATTCTTGTATTTTTGTTCTTAAAGCGCTATGGTTACGATTTGATTCTTATTATAAATACCAGTGGGTTTACGCCAGATGCTCTCCCCTTGTTTGAAGAGGTTGACTGACAACAAAAAGCCCAATGAGGGAATTTAGAATGGCAAAGCAATGCAATCTTTTCACACAGAGAGTCCCATTTGGGTGTAAAACTCAGGTTTCCAAGTTCAGAGTATGACCCTACTCATAAGGCAACTCTAGCCATATCTCAAATAATGCCTTGTGTGACTCAGAGAGGAGCAAATCCAGAGCAAAACAGCAGAAACTGTGGACTCAAATTCCATGTTACACATTAGGGTTTTCACAGGGAAGGGGTTTTTTTCATACTCACTGTAGTTCAGTCCCCTGAAGTGAACACCCACTGATAGTTGGCACATTTTAGATTTTCTGCAAAAGGAAGCCAGCTTGCAAAGTCAGAAATTGCCCTGTGATGTGAGTCACAGCATCAAATAGCAAGACTCTTGGGAGATTCATTTCAAAAGTATATTACTGATTCTCATTCATACATTAGTTCTTGGTCCAAATAAGTAAAGAAAACAAGTGTTCAAAGTCCATTAGGAATTTCCCATAGAAGAAAGCTAATATTTTTATTTTCTCCACCTTGCAGATATAATAAACTGCAACAATATTTGGGAAACACTGAGGATCAACACAATGATCATACTGTTTACAGGTCTTTTTATTTGATAATTAAATTTGTGAAGATGTTTTAATATGCTTCTACTATGCTTCCTCATCCTACAGCTTACAGAAATTGTGAGAGGAAGACATCTTCAGTAACCAAATAAAAGAGATAAATGAGATTTTGTGGCATGGGTTTAATATCAGAACTAACATCAGGCTCAGAAATAGACTGGGAGGACAACACAGCTTTCCCCTCCTATTCTCTGGGAAAACCCCAGAGAAGGATCAGATGATTGAGCTGTCTTTTACTAGGAGTCCTTGCAAACAGGTTGGAAGCATGGTTGATGGGATGATGATTAGGGCTATAACATCAGAGTTAAATATAGACAGGCTACCAAGATAAAAACTAATGCACAAACTTGTCTTCCAGTATTTCCTGCTTAGGAGTTGGTCTGTTTAAGCTCTTTCTAAAGCCCATCTTTTAAGTGTCCTTCAAAATAACAGCAGTCCACAGACTTCCATCCTGCAAGTCTGACTGTAAAAGATTACTGATTACTCACCAAATCCTTCTGTAGGGATTATAGCTTGTATTGTGTTGGCTCCTATCAATAAAAGAACCTGTTCTAGAGAGACAAACATTAATAAATGACTGAGTATATGATGAGATAAAATAGCCAGTTTAGTTTAGCAGCCTGTAAGTATAGAGATTAAAAATGAAAATAAAGTGAAGAAGTTTTCTGAACATGAATAAATGTCCACACATAAATGTCTATAGGGATTATGTTGCGTTTTACCAGCCAGACAAAATGAACAAAGAAATTTAAAAATATAAAGCAATTAAGCAGTACATTTGCTGACATGCTGCATTAGCTACATGACAGGAGTTTTAATTTGGCTTATTTTAATTTCATCTTTGCTATGCCTTCGAAATATATTAGCACTCCGTTACAAGTTTTCCTAAGCTCTTGTCTAAAAAGCTGAATGCAAATGAAGGGAAAGTAAGTACTTTGATCTTCAGTGTTACTGGCAAAGGAATTATACACATTGTCATATCAGCATATGATTTTTCTCTCGTGTCTACAGGCTTTGCTGATCCGCAGACTGCGATATCAAACCCAGCGCAGAGCGGTTTGCATAACGCCCTTCACATCTACATGAACGGCTCCATGTCCCAAGTACAAGGCTCTGCAAATGATCCCATCTTTGTAATACACCATGCATTTGTTGACAGGTAAGTTTTGTTTTCCTTAGTAAAACTAATTCATGATGTGGTTTTTTTGTTTTTTTTTTTACAGTGGGCTTTTCACGTGCATTTCAGGGAGTGCAAACATTTTACATGCTTTTACACGCACAACATTTTCAGACCTCTAGAAAGGAGCTGTGCTGTTATTTGAAAGCACATGTCTTTCCTAACCAGTCTGTATGTTCACTGGATTAAATATAATTTGATGAGTTGACAAATGCACTCTGCTTTTATTAAAAAGGTAAAAATAGTTCTTCAATGATGTCATAATGACTAATATATATGGATGTGTATGTCAGGAAGTTTGGATCAAAAGTGAGTGACTCATTTTAACACAACTGTAATCATTTGGAGCAATTCCTTTACATTCTAAATGTCAGGGCTGTTTTAATTTCCATTCCATAAGGAAAATCCAAGCCTGCTATTCATAAATAAAGAAGAAAAAAATCCATATTTAAGTGTTACAAACAAAATTGTGACTGCCTCTTGATGAAAGAGAAGAGTACAGCTGTGCAGAATGAAAGGAGAGCAAACACATCATGTTTATTAATAAGAAAGGGTAGGAGAGCACAGTTTTGCCAGAAACTGGCAAAATTGCTACATTAAGGGCAGCATTCCAAGATTTCATTTCTGTGTCACTATACTACATGTGAATGGCTACAAACAATTTACTCTGGGCTGCATTTATACCAAATTGTGATGACTAAAGAGCAATTTAAAAAAACAAAAAACAAAGAGCTGTAAAAGCCACGCAAACAGCACTTGTTCTGGAGTGCTTATCCAGCTTCTTATTTCTTATCCATCTTCTTATTTCTTATCCATCTTCTACTTTTCCTCCACTGAATGTTACTTGACTACTGCATTGCTTAGGACAAAAAAAAAAAAAACCCTATTACCCTGTACAAACTTCCTTAAATCTGCATGTTCAGAAACCTACTGTCTGAGACTCAGTCTACATGCAGTAAGGTGCCTATTAAGATGAACACCGAAATTGTTTCTTCATTTGGGCCACTGAGGCATGCAGCATAGGAGGGATGCAGATTGCATCTTGCAAGCATCATCTTGCAGTCTGAAGCAGTTTATACCAAAACTCTCAGGTAAAATTTATCTTATTTGACCAAAAATGTAGTAGGTGTAGAAAGACAAAATTGAAGTTGGGCTTTTTCTCCTCATATATATTTAAAATATAGGACGACTGAAAAAAATACCATTTATATTAAAAAAATATATGAATATTATAGATAGATTATATATTTAATTAGTCCACTGATTATATTCCTCATATTTTTCCTACCCAGAAATAGGGCATCAAGTCTTAGCAGGTCACCCAGGCATCAGTGGAATGGTTCCTTCAATGGCTGACCTACATGTCTTCTGCTCCTTATATCATAGGGTATAATTAGTCTTCTGGAGGTGTCAGTTTTGAAAATCTTTTATGTGAAAAGCTTTTCTTGAGGACATTTTAAAAGTTACACAGTGTAACTTAGCTGTGATTTAGCATAACCATGCACTGACTGCTTCACAGGATGGATGTATGAGGGTTTCAAGTGTGGTTACTAATCTCAGGTTGGTGCCTGAAAATTAACTTTCCAACATGTAGGCTATTAAAAAGATTGGATAAATGGAATATTCAGAGAAAAGGAACACAGAAGAGAAAAAAATATGTTATTCCATATCAAAAGATTTGTTTTCCTTAGATATTGACACTTGCAGGAGACCTATGCACCTCTTGGCTCCTACTCATTGCAGGGCTTAAATAGCACCTTGGTCTTCTTTCTGACCCTTTCCACAGACAAATTGAAGTCATAGTCATTATGAGTCCCTAGAAATAATTCTCATAACTGTAGTTGTTATCAATTTTAAAAGGCAAAATTATTTGCAAAAGATAACCTCATTAAAACTGTACTAGTGTTGAGGAAATAAACCACTGCACAGGCCCTGTGGGGGCAGTAGAGATATGCATGATACAACCTCATCCCATCTGTGGCAGAAAGACACCACCAATGTTCTGCAGCTGCTGTGGATGTGGGCCTTAGTACACATAGATGTAAAATCTGAGAATAATGCTGCCTTTTGTGTAGGTGACAGAAGTGATTCAGGTTACTTAGCAGCCCTATCTGTGACAGATTAATCATGCTTTTAGTTATAATTAATAAGTAGGTGACTGATAGGTACATACAATACATTTTAGAAAACCCTATTTCTCTCCTACGTAGACTTGGAGGGCTGCGAAGAAATTCTTTTCTGAGAGGCAAGTAAGAATACAAAGGGTAGAGGAAGTGGGATACAGTCTCCAGAGCACCAGGAGCACATTTTTTGGTCCTTATCAACTTTTCTCATTTGGGCAGAATACTTTTGAGCTGACTGCTATCGCTACGTTGGGCCAATGGGATTTTAACTAACTTTTCAGCTGTGTCTTCTGATGACAACAACAACCACAGTTCTGCTGGGTTTGCAGAGGCAGAGAGCAGCTCTGTGTCAGGAAATCAAGAATGGTCCAGCACTTTGGGCATCCAAGTAGAATCCCACAGAGGAATTTCCTCACTCCCCTGCAAATTCCTTGGGTGCAATCCAGCATGCAACTTGCTCTCCCAAAATTCCATCCCCTGGAGATATGTTTCCTTCCCATCGATTTCAATGAGGCTTTTGAGGAGCTGTGGATCTGAGCTTGAGAGAACCCATGTGTACGGTGGGTGATATTAGATGCCTACGCAGCAGGGATGCTGTCAGGGTAGATGCATTAATGACTGTGAAATGCTCAGCTACAACCATAATAGGAGTGATAGCAATGAGGCAATAGATCATTGGAACTGATTTTGCATGGAAACATATGGTACAGAGGAGGATAAACAAGTGTATATGGAGTCTGCTGACAGGTGTGAGCCAAATGTTAGGAGTTGCTTTCGAAACAGAGCAACAGTCAGCCTACCATCTGCAGTTCCTCACCTTCCCTGCCCAGGCCTGATGCATAAAAAGAGGGAAGGTTAGATGAAGCAGAGGTGCAGTTGAGATCCCTCAGGTGGAAAAAACACATTGGCTTGTAAACACTTCCATCTTTTTAGGTCATTCCCTCTCAGTAGTGCAGATGTATGAAGGTACCCAGGCAACAGCTATCTTAGCAATGATAAATCAGGCTCCTTGCCTTCTTATTTGCTAGAAGATGTAGGGATCAAATCTCAGGGCTTGGTAAAAGCAGGTGATCGCCCTCAAAATTCTTAATTGTTAATTTAATGGCTTTAAAAATAAAAAGAAAAAAAGATGTAACAAAATATACATTCAGCAAAAACCAGCTTTTTTAGCCCTCTGAAGCATTTCTCTTAATTGCAATTTTTTTTACTATTTAGATATGTTCTACAGTCAGCACAAGGGAATAACAAGGGAGGAGTCAGCCCACTCAAGCTGTGAGGAGCAGCTGCACAGGCCATGAAGGCACGAGCCCACAGGCCCGCTTGAGATCACTGGGGTGTTTTCTGTGCTCTGAGAAGGAACTCTTTCCTCTCTGCTGGATGTTTTAGACTTTTCATCTCTAAAGGCATGTAGTATCTTCATCTGTTCTCCCTGCACTTCTCTCCTTTGAATATTTCAGCTTTCTTCTCATTTATTTCATACCTCTATAACTCTGGATTTACACACCCCAACCCAACATTTTCCCTAAGAAAAGCCAAATAGGAGCAGGGAATAGAAGTTGTCGTTAAAGATCTCCTTACAACTTCATACTCATGCAACAGCTAGTGCAATAGGGCCTCAGCCCTCATCTCTTTTCTAAGTTCTGCAGCAATGGGTAGGGTTTATTACAATTATGTGGATGACTTCCAAAGGCCCTGGTTTTAGAGCAAGCAATTTAGAAATAATTGTTTGAAGACACACAACAAATGTGCACGATATCAATCTCTTGCCTCTCTAAAGTCTAGTATTTGTTAGACTATTAGATATTAGAGTTAGCTCCAGATTGCCAGTTCTAGTGATGCCATCATTACAGAACCTGTTTTCTCCAGCTATCATAAATAACTGCACAGCTCAGAATACTGCTGCAACTATCACATTAACTCAATGCTCTTCTTAAGTCCAAGTGTTCTTCTCTGTCTGTACCTTTCTGCTGCTTTGTTTTCTTCACATCAGATCAACTGGTTTCTATTGTGAAGGCCCTTCACTGCTCAACCCCAAATCATTGTTAAGGAACTCCAGAATGTTCATTATACTGATCTTTATTGTACATCTTTTTGGCATTCAGACAAGTCCCTCCACGCTCCTCCTTAGTGAGTGGAATTTTGCAATCCCAGTGCTTGGGTGCCTGGTCATTCTCCTATCTGTTTGCATCTCTCCGTTGTGCCTTGTTTTGAGTTAAAACATACATGCATATTGTAAGCTCTGTCATTAAGGGACTATCTCATTGCACTGGTCTGTGCAGCACCTTGGCATATCCTTAGCCTCTGACTGTGGCTCTCAGGTACCAAAGAAACAGGAGGTAACAATTGCTTCATTTACTGTCGCATGAAACAGCAAAGACAAGACACAGCTGGACATCCCTGATCTGATCAGGAGCACCCCATTCCCTCAGCCAACTTTATGGACACTTTCAGTCCCTGTGGATTCAATATACTCACCCCAATGCCAGCACCTTCTTCCACTTAAAAAAATGGCAGCACTATGGCAGAAGTGGAAAAAGTGATTTTGTTGCAAAAAATGCTTTAACATAAGAAAATTTGATTTTCACTCCCAGGAGATGTCAAAATAAAAGCTCCTTATTTTTACTCTGTTTTTGACACAGAAGATTTTCGTTTTCTCTTGAATGCCATCTCAAGGTTTTTAAATCAAAAAATGGCACAGGAAAAAACCAAGTTATTCTCTTGTTTTGAAATGTTGACAGGAAACAAGAACTTTTTTTAGAAGTTAAAAACTATTTGCTTCAAGGATTTGGAACATTTGGAGGAATGCATTCAAAAAGAATCACCAGAAACTCTTAGAAGACAATGCTATATTTCCAGACTTGTTTAATACATGAAATAAGAGTGATTCTTTACCCTGAAATGTCTCCAGTGGGAGACAACACAGATAAATCATGAGACCGAGAAATTATTTTCTCCCTTTGGTATACAAAAACTTATAGACGTCAAAACTTTTGACTGAGATGCAGCTGATATGGAAACTGTAGTACAATAATATATCAGCTAATAATAAAGTAGTCTAAAAATTGAAAAATAACTTTATAAACACAAATTGTATGATTAATTTTAATCCTTGATATGGGCACAGCAAGACTATTACTGCTTTTTGAGGTTGCATTTGCAAATGACACAGCCTAGAAGTCATATTTTTCTGGAGTTGAATGAGTTACACCTTGACATCTATTAGACAAAGGCAGGTCAAGAGGTTGTCATTAGCAATATCCAGGGAAGAGAGCTCTGATCAGCATGCACATCTACATCCCATCAATGGGCTCTGTGGCACAGCAGCCAGGTAGCCCAGCTCTCACCCTTCCCTGATATTTAAAAAAATCACCTTGTTACAGCAGCTCCTGCACACAGAAAGCAGCTCTGTTCTATCACAAGGGACTTAGAGGAAGAAAACTGCTCTCCAGCAGAGTGTTTGAGATGAGGGTGGGCCAGGAATGACTTTGGTCACAAGGTTTATTGGCACACACAAACTCCTACAACAAGTATGAGATACAGAGCAGATAAGTACAGAAGACGGGTGGAAGCTCGAGCATGGAAGTTTTTAGAAAGGAAATTTCTACATTTTAAATTTTGTTTCCCCTTGGGGATGTCTACAAACGTGCAGAAGGACACCTGCTCCCTCTGTTACCACTAGCCCTCTCAGCACCCAGCAGAGCTGCTAACCTTTCCCTCCTAACCTCTCAGGCTTTGTAGCATGTTAACCAGAGCTACTCAGCTTGTTTGATGGAGCTGACTCACTCAAAGTGGGCTCAGTATGTGGGCAGAGTGAGTTCACATCTACTGTGAAATAACACAAAAATATATCCGTGGAAAGCAGAGTGTAAGTGGGAAGGATGGGGTGTTGCTGAGAAACAGCTCCCCAGTATCTCCGCTCTGATATCGCTGCGCCTGGGGCTGAAAGGCAAATCATAGACCAAGATACTGAGCTGGGCTCTAACATCTGCTTCAGTAAGCCTGAGCAGTTGCAATTGCAAAGCACCCAAACGGATGCAGGAACAGCCTTGGAGGATCACATCACCTATCATTTAACACATACCATGGCTAGAGGCAAAAGTGAAGGTGTACAGACTTAGAGCATCCTTCCTCCAGTGGACAGAGGGCGACTGAATAT
Organism: Illadopsis cleaveri; assembly: GCA_013399915.1. Taxonomy (NCBI): domain Eukaryota; kingdom Metazoa; phylum Chordata; class Aves; order Passeriformes; family Timaliidae; genus Illadopsis; species Illadopsis cleaveri. The sequence continues at coordinate 247,634 of VXBB01024301.1, forward strand.
ATATAATACACTTGAGGGTGCACCTGCATTTAAAGTAACCTTAAATAAGTCCTCTGGGTATCCACAGATAGACCATACAGTGGCAGACGTAGAGAGCTATAAGGACAAGGATCAGGCTCTGGAGATAAATATTCTTTTTATTGATTAAGCATACATAGAACCTATAGTTCTGCTGCTCCACTTTGCTTTAGGGGAATGACCGGAGAAAGGTTAAACAGTCTTCTGGATCATATGTGAAACACAGCAGTTGGGAATCTCACCTGCCTTGTCATTATTCAGGCTAGATGTTTGTAATGATCCATTCTGTTCATAGAAGTCTATTATATAGGAGGTTCAGTTCAAACAATCCCATTTAAAGTGTAGGTTTCATATCAGTCTTACTGCAAGATTTTTGTTCAGCCAACACAATTACTGAATGGATCACTTCGTACACCACGTATTTTGCAAACAATTACTGGTTTTTAAAAGGAAAGGTTACATTGCCCTGGAAGTTCACAAGAGCTGCATGGTTAGTCTTCACCTATTCTCTTAACGCTGAGGAGGAGGAAGCTCCCTGTGGCACAGCAATCAAAATGAGCTCTGATGCAGACAGCTAGCATTTCCTTCCTGCAGCACTTTTGCAATAACAGCTGATGTAATTGTTCAAACTGTAAAAAATCATGAGAAAACATGGTACTTTTCTCACCCACATGTAGCTACCTCCTATTCATCAAAAGAAATTATGACTTCACTTCCATAGATGTGATTTATATATTGTATGCCCTTGTGAACCTCAATAATGACAATCTTTATGTCCCAAAAGAACTGAATTGCAGAGAACAAAAGCACGTTCCATAGTGTCAGTCCAGCTACCTCCACAGCAGTCCATTTTAATCTGCTTGTTATCCTTCTCTTCAGGGAAAAACAGTTATTAAACTTTGGAGCAGCTGGCATTATTATTATCTCTGACTGCAAGTGATGTTTTTGTGTTAGCAACAAACCATGGCAAAAATGAATCCGAGAAATTTAACACAGGATATACATTCCATCAAATGCTAACTTCTGTTTTCAGTGCAGCACATGGTTGCACTTGTACTTCCTTATTTACAAAGCACACAGGACACCCCATTATGTCTCATCTATAACTAGGGGTTTGCAGTGTTGGACAGTATTGGAGACCTGAATTTGAATAGAAAACAAATATCTCTAGCCAAACATTGCTCTGGCTTGTCAGTAAGGGGTGAAGCAACACACATGATTACAGCTATTTAAGGAACAAGTATTACTCTCCTGTACTTCAGAAAAGTAATTTACAACTTTCATTGATGTTAAACAAAGGCTGACTTGACTAAGAAAAGTAACAGAGTTTAGATCAGATATCTGACAGAATCTCAGTGCAGCTAATCCTCATTTAAACACATTTCTTTCCAGCAGAGGTACAGAATAAGTTCCCACAGGAATTAGATTGATTTGCCAATAACTGGGTTAGGCTAAAGCACTACCTAGTCCTATGCTAGAGAACATGGACATTCCTCTGCACAGATTCCATAACATTTTTTTGCAACACTCAGCTCTTGTCTTTAGAGTCAAGCTTAGCTTATCCATTATCTTCCTCTTTAGTAGCAAAAAAGCTCTTTGCATGGTAACATAACAGCAGCAACTGATCAAAGTTGGGCTCAGCACTTGTTTCATCCTACCCAGTTTTCTGAGAAGGCAAAAATCAGTAATATTTCAGTGAGGGTTCTTTACTGGGAAAGCAGGTTACAGTACTGCTCAGCATGTTAAGCTTTGTGGCAAGGGAGCCCAGACTTACATGAAATGGAAGTCTCAGGTATCTACATGACTTTCCTGGGAAGGGTTAAGAAGTTTGCAATGTAACCAAAGGAAATTGTGATACCAAATGGGGAAAAGAACTGCAGGACTTCAGCAACCCTCTCTGAGAGAGGAACAGAGCAGCGATGTCTGCTCAGGATCATTTTATCTGAATTCTCTGCAGGACTCTGGTGCTTGAGCAGCTTCTTTTCACAAGAGATGCTTGAGGAGCGGATGAAATTTTTTATTCTAGGAGAGAAATACTTGGAAGACTACATGATTGTTGGAGCAATGAGGGGAAACTATATAGCCCTCTGCAGCAAAATGAGCATGCAAAGCAGCAATGAGAGATCCAACTGCATCTTCTCCAAATAGCTGTGGAAGCTGAAGTTTTTTGACATAAAGAGGAAAAGTTTCAGATGGAAAGTCTAAAGATCCTTTACTTAATCCTACAGATGGGTTGAGGGTGTTTGATAGATAAAGGGAAAAAGTTATAAATCACAATGGTAGAGGAAATAATAAAAATATCTCATAAATGGCATGGAACTGTGTCAGGGGAGATCTAGGTTCAAAAAGGAGAAGCTCAGGAAACAGTTCCCTAGTTTAGGGAAAGGTTCTTCACCCAGAGGGTACTCAGTTGGGCACTGAACAGACTCCCCAGGGCAGTGGTCACAGCACCAGCCTGACAGAGTTCAAGAAGCATTTGGACAACACTCTCAGGCACATGGTGTGACTCTTGGGATGTCCTGTGCAGGGCCAGGCGTTGAACACAGCAATTCTTGAAGGTCCCTTCCAACTCAGGATATTCTATTATTCTATGATTCTATGAATGCAGCAGCTGCAGTAACCTTGAGGTTTTCAAGAAAGTGCGACATGGGCAAAGTGACATCAGTTTTCTCTCAGGTGGGACTGGTTGCATGGGACTACACCCTTGTCAATTCCCTCCCTCTTGTTTCTTCTGACTGACACTTTCCAAACATCCAGTGTGTGTAGTGAGAACAAAGGAGACTAAATGCCTGTAGTGAGATCCGTGGAGCAGAGCAGTGCCAACATCCTCAAGTGTCACATGGTTCCCCAGCTCTGGTGGTACTTCGTAGTGTCTGGGAAGGTGTCAGCATAGTGTATGTTACTATACCTCACTCAGAGAATGGTACTTTAGGAGACAGCCTGGAACCAGTATCAGTCTTGTTGAATAAGGAAGGGGCTTCATGTTATCTGCACATTGTGCCTCCATGTTTCAGGTGGTCTATTCCACTCAAGTCCACAAAAAAATATCCCCACTTTTGGGGGGAGCTTTTGGTTCAGAAGATGAAGTAAAGGCAAATAATGAAGTAGGCCAGACCTTTCCTGAAAATGAATATTCATTAAGGGGTTTAGAACACAAACCCTATGAGGAACGACTGAGGGAGCTGGGGTTGTTTAGCCTGGAGAAAAGGAGACTCAGAGTTGACCTTATCATTCTCTACAACTTCCTGAAAGATGGCTGTAGTCAGGTGGGGTTGGTCAGGTTGTCTCTTAGTAGCCAGGTCGGTGTCTTTCTCCAGGCAGCAACTGACAGAGGGAGAGGATACAGTCTTAAGCTGTGCCAAGGGAAATATAGGTTGGATATTAAAAAAAAGATTTCATGGAGAGAGTGAAAAAGTATTGGAATAGTTTACCCAGGGGGGTGGTGGAGTCACCATCCCTGGATGTGTTTAAAAAAGACTCGATGTGGCACTCCATGCCATGGTTTTGTTGAGGTGTTAGGGCATGGGTTGGACTCAATGATCTTGAAGGTTTCTTCCAACCGAGTGATTCTATGATTCTGTGAATTCTTATTTCAGATACATATACATGCTCTGAGAAAAAAAAATCACAAGCACACCATTACGTGGGAAGACAGCTCCACCACGCTAAAATATCTTTTTCTTTTCGTTCTGTGCAAGTCTATCTTTTAAGTGTTGATAGAAGCCCAAGCCCAAAATTCCAACAGCCTCATTCTCTTTACCTGTTTGGCTGACTGTGATGAAAGCCTGTTAGGGGAAAACATACATACGTACAGAGATATATACACGCACAGCCTGGATTCCCCAGTAACCGGCTTTAGGCACCCAGTGTAGCCACTTACCCAAGCCCCCAGTTTGAGCTGCCTCACCCACAAGCAGGCACACACATGCATGCATGCACAGGTGTCTCTGCTGGCTGGCCCAGGGACTGGCATAGGAGTAACTTCACAGAGGCACTGAAAGGGTTTGCAGAAGAGGTGAAGTTGTCCAAAGATCCTTGCTGCGTGCTGCAGCTTGGAATTGATGATGGAGGCCCCTGGATGTTCTCCAGCATCTGGGACTAGACAGAATAAGCACTGTAACCCAGGGCAATCCTCAGCAGTGAGTCATCAGTGGGGGACACAGCCTCAAAGGCTTTGGATGGTTTTTCACAGTAATTTAGGGCAGCATATTAATTTTTAATCAGACACTTGCATTATGACGGTGTAATTTGTTTGCAACCTCCCTGAGAGTCCCTGTAGTGTCCTTAGCCAACTTAAAACAAAAAGAACAAAAAAGAATACTGCAATATAACTGCATACATTGGCAAACAGTACAGTGCCTTGACTTTACAGCCTCAGCATCAGCACCTCTTCCAGGACTGAAGCACTGATCTTTCACCCAAATGCTTGGGATGGGAATTACCTGAGGTGACTTTGCAATACCAGCTGACTAGTGCCAACTTTTAAAGTGATGACTACTGTGCAATCATGGTCCTTGGGCTGGCATTTCAGCTTTGTTTAATTTATTTCCTTTTTCTTTTCTTTCCAAATGCAAATACATATTGCTTGCCAGATTTCTTCTACAGCACGTCAGATCTCATGATACTGAAATAAATTGTAAATGTGAGCTCTAAGCAACAATGTTCTGTATTCCTTCTGGCATAGTCAGTCTGACCTCACCTCAGTCTCACAACTGGAGATGAGGAATCAAAGTCTCCGTGTCAAACCTGGCACAACAAAGGACATGGCTTTGGATTTGAATTGGACAAATTTATTAGTGACTTACAAAGCAGCTGTCTAGCAGCTGAATGGTTAATATTGAGTGCAGGCTCAGCTGAGGCACAGGTTTATCAGGCTATTGAAATCGTGCCCTTTGTTTCTCAATGTTTCTTTAAGTCAGGTTAGGAAGAAGAAAAGTCCTGCTTGGTAATTACTGCTACCCAGAGATATTCACCTTATTTTCTCCCTTGTGCTGGTACTGGCCATCACACAAAAGAATACTGAATCAGATCCACAGCTTTATCTCACCTAAACTATTCCAGAACAAATGAAAATAAAGGAGAGAGGTTTGGTTTTAAACCAAATCAATTCCTTAATGCTGTTTATGGAATGGTTGTGCTAAGGCTTACAAGGAAAGTGAGGACCAGGAGGCAGGAGAAAATCCTACTGTGTCCCCTGAAATGCAAAGGACTCAGTGACCATGAGCCTTCACCATAAGGTGACTGTAGTCTTCCCACTGGGCATACCTGCAATGCCACTCTTGTTCTTTGTTGTGTGACAGAAATTCATACAGAGGTACTGAACCCTCCCTTTCCCCCTTCACCTCTCTCCAGCTGTCCTTCATCGCAAGGTAGAACACACTGGATTAATTTTTTCTGTTAAATCTTCCCGAAGGGACAGTTAGTTTACACTATGAGCCAGTGACTCTGAGGTGCCTCAGTCTTAGAAATGGACATCTAAGATCTGGTTTCTCCTCTTACACTCAGTCAGTCAAGAGTACCTCTGCTCATGACTGTGACAGCGCACTTGGGAAATGGCCCTTAGAAGGGATGCTTTGCAAAATGATAAAGAAAAATGGCTACTCTTATTTTTTTTTTTTTACTCTACTTTTTCTAGATTTCAAGATTTCCTTCCTATGGGCAGCATCTTTTCAGAGTGCACAGCACTATCTGAAACAGTAGGAAGGAATCCAGTCTACATACAGAAATGCTTTTATACTCTGCCTGGTATTTCCCACTGGCAGCATAAACCCAGTTATTTCTTGGCTCATCCTTTCATTAGTTATAATCCCTTTGCATATATTATTCATAAAATAATATGAATTCATATTTTCAGTAAGAAAATATATATTGGTGGCCTTTTTTAATCATCCTCAAATCAATTCTATTTTCCCACCACTCGTTAAACCAAGATGGGTTTGTTTGTTTGTTTGTTTTGGTTTTTTAATTAATTTTCTGCTATAGCTCATTTAATTTCATTTTGTGTAACCTGGTATGTGTAGAACAGAACAAAGAAAATACTTGAGTCTATTTATACACAATTAAATAGAAGTGATATATCCATGTCTTTTATAGATGGCTTTAATTTTCACTGCACCACACTGCAATGTTTTGCAAAAGCAAAATATATTTTCCCTGAATGAAAATTTAAACTGACAAAGCATCTACATAAGAGGTGGGCGTCATTATTACTTTTTTACCACATACCAATTCTTTGGAACCTATTAGAGCTGATACACATAAGTATTAAGCTCATCAGCAGTTACAGTGACCTGTATACAGATACATAGCAAAAAATTTAAATAAAATCGAGATTCCATGCTTTGCAGTGGTATCACTTAACTCTTAGGAATGCCACAGTTTGGTACAAACTGTCCCACAGCTGAGGTCCCACTCCCATACAGTGTGTCTGGAATGAATTTAGGTAAGTTACTTTTACTCTCTGCCTATTTTGTATTAAGAATTCTCCAACATGCAGGAAAAATATTCTTTGCCTTTATGATTTTTTGGGAATCCTTCCAATGTGATTACCTTTCTTAGCTCTTTCTGTATCAAACACGGCTTATGACTGAATTAGACCTTAAATGACAGTGAATTTATCATGTCCCATGATCAATTTTTCCAAGATTTAAATATAAACCTGACCCTTATTTTAACCTACAGTTTTCTGAATCAAACCCATTCTACAATATTAAAATTCTATTTCCTCTAAATAGAAAATAATTTTTGCATAGGGTGTTGATTATCATAATCTACTAATTACTGTGATATTACACCCACTACAAAATAGTTTCTACTTTGGAAATGCACTGAGCCTCTCTGAGCACTAAATGTGAGACAGGGAATCTTTCAAAATTCAAATTATTCTCCAATCTCTTTCAGTTCTTGGGCCTTTTATTTGGGACATTGAGTTTGGGCACTTTGATTTCTTCAAGAGAAGGAAGAAGTCTTCCAGATGCAAATATTATTTTCTCTAATCTAGACAGAATCATTTTTTAATCTGCCCAAAGCCTTTAAATAAAAAGTACTTTTTCTGAGTCAATTTTGCTTGCTGCTGAAGAAATACAAAGGGCTATCAGGAGACTAACCTCTATTTAATTTAGTTATTTTCCATGTTTTAAATTTCTCTTTCTTAAGCTTTGATTACCTGTGGCCTTCTAGGTAGACCTACCATCCTCAAGGGTTTACAGTTTATTGCTGCTAATCCCAGGCTGGGTTCTCTCCATTTCCATTCTCTGAGTAAAATTCCTGACAAGTTTTGGTTAGCTCTTCTCTTCTTTCCTTTATCCCGCCTTGTCTTCCCACCACGCTCACATCCCATCTGCTCCCTTAGCACTGCCAGCATCTCCTGAGTGATGCCAATCCAGCTGGAATTGCAATGCTAAAAAAGCCCCTGTTGCTGGAAAACAGCACTTCCAGCTATACAACTAGCTATTTATCCACTTGCTTTCTTTGTCTAGATGTTGAGGAGGAAAGTAACCAACCAGACTTCTGCAAGAGCCAGAGAGGTTCACCTCCTCCTCACTAAACTTATGTCCAATACTCCTTTATTTTTTGCATGGAATTAGTATGGAGATTGGACATAGCAGAGCCCTGATCTGAGACTTTAAATGTCCTTTTTGTCACCTTTAGTGAAATTATGTCAAGAAAGGGAGGCAATATGGAATAAAATGGCCCTGAAGATGCCCTTGCCTCATGGTCCTGTTTTGTTAGGCTCTCAGGTCCAGGGAAAGATGCAGAGGTTCATATGAAGAGAGCATAAGAACAGTGGTTTACCAAGACAACCAACAATTCTAGGCAGTTAAGGTCTGCTGCTTTGCCACAAACATGGCTTTTCCACCAGGGGCTTTGTCACTCCATGAAGGGACCAGCTAATTACCTCAGCATTTTGTCTCTCTGCATGTAGCATTATTTCTGCAGACCTAAGCTCTTCCAAGGCTGTAGCTCCTGAGCAAAGAAGAGGAAACAATCACATATTTTCAAGATACTAAAGGAAAATAACTTACATGACTGCTTAGGAGAAGAAAAGAAAAACTTCTGTCAGCTGTAAGCAGATCAACTTTTGATGATGGCAACACTGATTTCCTTCTGTCATGGAAACCACATGCCTGTTATCAGATTAAACAACTGTCTCTACAGACCAAGGCACATGGAAGAATTGCAGTGATCCATCAGAGCTGTTCAGATGTGTTCTCTTTGCCTTCAGGAAAAGATAGCCCTGCATGACAGAGAAACTATTTGATGCTAACTGCCTTAAATATAGCCAGGGCGGGAGAAAGCACCTTATTTGAAGAAAAAAGTATTCTACAATGTTTGAGTCAGTGGTCACAGTACTCTGAAACAAAAGAGAATGTGATTACTTTTTCCAAGTATACTTTTTTTTTTGGCCCAAATATTTTCAATTAAGTCCCCAAGGACAGGAGCACTGTGCCAGTGTCACTACCTGGCCGACAGCAAAAACCAAAGGCTAATTCAGAATTTCAGTTTTCCTTAAAAATGTATGAAAGGAGTTAACGGCCTTGGCTGGGGAGTCATAAAATGTAACTCTCTGATATGAAATGGCTTATGGTGCCCAAGGAGAACCATTTGTGCTTTACCAATGGAAATACAGCTGAAGTTGCGCCCTGTCCATGGGCTTCCCCACCCCCAGCTGGATGCAATTGGGAGTTTTCTTTCTTGCATTAAGCTGGGAAACTGTTTTTGAAAAGCAAGAGTAAGGTCCTTCTTCCATAACTTACAAAAATATGAGTAAGGCAGGGAAATGTCAGTGCCCTCCTTAAAAGGAAGCATACAAACAGATGAAGTACATGTAAAAAATATTACTGATATACTAAATCTGTCAGTTTTCTCATGCAAAATTTAAAAAGATCTATCAACACTCTCTTGAAAATACAGATTACCATGCATTGTCTGGCCAAGAAAAAATAGAAATTTGAGTCCATCTAACTGAACAAGCTGAGAAAAAGCCTTTAAATTGAAATAATAAATGCAACTTCACCCAATCATTTTATTAGCAAGCAGAATATGATCCTAATCTTTCAAGGTGTCAAATAAAACCCAAAAGCAAAGAAACCAAAGACTGCTACAAGATAAATGCACATGACTAGCTGTTCTGAAGGGAGTAACAGAAAATGTGACTCTTAAAGATTTAAAAAATGTTTCTGAGATTTCTATGGTGGCACATAGATGTGTTCAATGAAAGAGATTTCATGGAGAGCCAAGATGATAAGATCTTTTGCCAGCTAACTGTTCCCAAACAACTCAGTGAGTAGTGCAACCTATCTTGTGCATCAGCAAAACACATCACATCAGGATTTAGAGGCATATGATCACATCTGAATCTAAAGATCAGCTGCAAGGGCAGACAGTTGAATGCTCCTGCTACTGCTGAGCAAAGCGTGATACCTCATGTGGAAACCACACTGCAAATGAAGGAATCCAAAAGTACATATGTTCATTTCCATGGAAATGTTTTGCATTTGCATTCTGCTTGAAAGATTACTGGCCTAAGGATTCTTATTGAAAGCTCTTATGCAACAGCAACACCTAACTCATGTAGCGAGGATTCTGCATTTCAGGGCATTTCTTGCTAAACTATTTCAGGCAAATGACGACTCTTAGCTCTGAAACTTGTGCTCATCAGCCCTCTGGATTTTCAGATTGTGACTGCTCAGCATTTTCTAAAAATCAGACCCCAAGAAGTACCTCAGGATGAGCATTCCAAAGTTAGCGTATGGATCATCACCAGACATTAAAAACCTGATCCAAGTCCTACCTCTGCCTTCTTAAAATATTACCATGTTCCCACAATGTAGCAGCATGAATTTAGGGTTTGTTAAAGTTCTATGGTTTTTTTTATTTTTTCATAATGGTTCGTTCTGACTTCCCTACCCCAAAGACCCTTGGTATGTCCCTGGGGGAGAACAGTGTCAATCACCCTGACAGACCTGGGGAAGAAGTCCTTCCATTTGACCAGGTACTCGAGCACCCACCTTTTCCTTTGTTGTGTTAAGCACTCCTGTCCCAAGTCACACCCTTGGGTCTCCCTCATTGGTTCTAAGTTCTCTCCTGCTTGGGGGAGATTCTGAGTATTTAAGGGGAGAACCGAGGGTCCAAACTCACTTTGGCACATTGATTTCAATGGAATAAAAGCTGTCGAATCCCTCACAAGGAGTCCACGCCTCAGACCACGATCCAGACTGAGGTTCAAACCCACCAAGCTTCCCTTTATGTTGGTAGAAGAGCTACAGCGAGTCAGTAAGCAGCTCAGGAAATCAACAGCACAACACAACCAGAGTCTCTCTGCACCTCTAACAACCTTGTGCTGCAGAGAAGAGATATCTCAGCTCCCATCTACAACTGCTAGGAAAATGAGGCTCTGATAGTCTGGGTATTTTACCAAGGCCAGGCAGGGAAAAGATTGGAGTACAACACTTCCCCACATCCCACCCCTCCTCAAGTTAAATTACTCTTTTATATTCTATCTCTTTTTTAGTGACTACTGAATTTCTTCATGCTGTTCTCCAAAGATTACAGAGCTTCCGTTTAAACTTTCTTGAGATAACTCCAGCTGAAGTCTTCATATTGTTTAAACTTATCCATCTGAAAGCTTCAACTAAACATTATTACTCAGAAATGAGTTTTTCCAGACAGTTGATGAAATTAACTGAAGAAGAGAGACACAAATGAAGATTTAAATCAAAATTAGTACCTGCATTGTAAAAGGTAGACAAGACGTATGATCACAGTTATGTTTTCATTTGTTAGAGTTTTTGATCCTATAAAGACAGCCAAGATTTTGGCCCTACCTGTATTTTGATGAGCATTGAGAGGGCTTTAATTTGGTGAGCTATGCTGAGTGTTTCTTAATATTTCTGCCCAAAAATAAGAGGTAGAAATCTACTGGCAGAATTTCTTGATAACCTGCAGAGATCCTGTTACCCCTGACACCTGAGCACTTGCATTTAGGGACTGTATTTCTGAGATAACCTGAGTCCCTGAACAGCTGGGGGGAATGGGGAAGGGAAGTCCATGCCCCCTGCTCAGGGGCCAGTGTTGGGGAGGAGCAACTGTTGGGCTTAAACAGCACAATTTACAGGTCTCTTTAGATCATTTCTATCCCTTACAACTGATAAATGAATCCAGTGATCCCTCCCTTAGCCTGATGTTGATAATTACCTCTCACCAGTATCTGCGGATTTAATATGGAGTACTCTTTCTTCATGCAGAAGATACCTGCATCTGCTTGCCCTGCAGCATTTTTCCACCTTCTCTATCACAACCTGGCACACTCAGGTGAATAAACACAAAGGCATCAGAGAAAGGATTTGAGGATTGAAAGTGAAGAGTTGAGCAGAAAAAGCTCAAAGCAAGGAGAACTCAGAATGTTTCAGAAGGTTCTTAATTTTGCATTCCAAACACATTCAGTAGTTAAGTTGAAAATGCCACTATGTACTTCCCCTACTGCAGCCTTTAAGCTTTCTGCATCCAAGACACACAGCCCTGTGGTGGCAGACAGCTAATGGAAGAAATTTTGGTAGAGAAATATGGAATGGAGCAGATGAGGCTGGAGGTGTGGGGAACAGCTTCTGTTGGGTTTACATAGCAAGGTTTTGGGAGTTAGGGAGCTACAGGGTTGGCTTCTGTCAGAAGGCATCAGAAACTGTCCCCATATCAGATGGAGCTTGTTCCAGCTGGCTGCAAGATAGATCTACCACTGGCCAAAGCTGAGCCCATCAGTGACTCTGGCAGTGCCTCTGGGATAACATATTTAAGAAGAGGTAAAATAAAGCTGCACAGCATCTGGGAGAGAGGAGCATGTTAAAACAACAGTGCAGACACTATGGTCAGTGAAGAAGCTCTGGCTGGAGAAGGACACTTTACTGACAGCTGACCTGCTTTGTCAGCTTATCCCTTCTTCCTCAGATGTTTCCACTCCTTTGGTGATGTCCAAAGGATCATGATGTAACCATACTTCATTGCAGGCTTGAAAACCCTTGCTAAGAAATTAGAGGAACAGGACAGAGCAGCTAGAAACAAGACCATTCACAACTAGCTACAAATGTTTCTGAGCGTGAGGAGGAAGGATTGAGGACTTTAATCTATTTCTCTCTATCCCTCACAACCACATGAATTGCTGAGCACAGAAAGAGAGTGATTTGCATTTATGGAATTTAAAAGCACATTCAGACTCTTTGCAGCACCACAGGCATTTGTTTTTTGCAGGCTTACATAGGAACTCAGCACTGAAGTGGATAAGCCCAAATTTGGAAATATGGAAAACATTGCACACACATAAACACAAGACATTGCATGTAACTCTGTCTCAGCATTTTTTAAAAAAAACATCATTTTCTTTTAATCTTCAAGAAGAAAATTTCTGCTAATTCCCATCATTAATTAACATGCTTTTTCTTCCACAGCATTTTTGAACGATGGTTAAGAAGACACAGGCCCATGCTAGAAGTGTACCCAGCAGCTAATGCACCAATTGGGCACAATCGAGAAAATTACATGGTCCCCTTCATCCCTCTTTACAGAAATGGAGAATTTTTTAAACCCTCAAGAGAGCTGGGGTATGACTATGAATATCTGCAAGAACCAGGTAACATTATAATTTTGACTAAAAGGTGAAATGTAAAATTTGTTGCCTATGACCTGGAATATGTATATCATGTGAGAAGATAAAAAATCCTTCTAATTCCAGATTTTTTCCTGAATATAGTCCCAAATTGTACGTGGTTGTTTTCGCATTTCTGGTTTCATATATGTGATGGGTGAGCAACTGGATTATGAGTCAGGCACAAAGGGTTACAGGGGATAGGGTGACATGAGACTGAGGACCTGTCACTTGTTCTGCAGGCCTCCATCCTCAGTCCTCTGCTCTTCAACATCATAAATGACTTGGACACAGCACTGGAAAGGATACTAAGCAAGTCTGGAGACTACAGAAAACTGGGAGGAGCTGTTGCCTCTCTCAAAGGCAGGGAGGAGCTGCAGAGAGATCTCAGCAAATTAGAGGACTGGGCAATCACTAATCATATGAGGTTCAATAAAGGGGAAGTGTCAGATTCTGCACCTGAGATGGGGTAATCCTGGATGTATGGACAGACTGGGGAATGAGATGCAGAAAAGACTTAATCCAGGTGCTGGAATATAAACTCATAAAACCAGATCAAGACCAGAAATACGTATACATAGTTTTTTAATCAAAGACATTAGTTTCTTAAACTCATATTATTGCTAGAATTGTACAACTCTGACAAAGTGGCAAATACCATGACTTTCAGGAACTCTGAAACTGTACTGCAAGAGGAAGGAAATGGTAAAATACTTATCATCCAATGATTAATTTCTGTTACCTCTTGGACTCTTGCCTTTTCCCAGGGGAGTACATAGTCCTCAGAAAAAGGAAATCCTATTAAATTCTGCTCATGTTCTTAGCATGGAAGTAAGGAAAGTAGTTCCTTAATTATTCTGAAAGATCAACAAAACGGATGAAATTCAACTTTGTTCAGGAAGCCTAGATAATCTTCAGATGCCGCTCAACCCCTTGTTAATCTCACTGAGAAGAAGCAAGCTGAAGCTATTTCTTATCTGAAGGGAAGAACTGGCTACAAATGGAAAATGCTTGAACTCTCAAATTACAGATAGAGATTTTCTCACTCTAGTGTATAAATACAGACTTTTATTCAGGAGAAGAGAAAGTCTGTGACTGGCAAGCAAGAAGTACTGGACAAGTAGGAAAAATCTATGAAAGAAAAAAAAAGTAGCAAAGATCTGGGTGGTCAAGAAAAGGCAGCATTTCTGCAGATCTTCTAGATGAGGAAGAAGAGGCAAGGCAGAGGAAGAGAACAAGACAGAATGAGGAATGAGCACACAAGATCAGGCCCCATCCTAGTCTCAAAACCTGTCTTGTTTGCTCTTAAAGAAAGAGGTTTGGGGGTGATTTTGGTGGTTCTGGGTTGACAGTTGGACTAGATGGCCTTGGAGGTCTCTTCTAATGTTGATGATTCTGTGTTTCTGTGACTCTGTGAAGAGCAGCAGTTCTGAGTTACAGTGCCAGCAGCTTAGGGGAGATGAAGTAGGACTACACAGAGCATAATGAGGCTGGTTACAAGAAATAAAACTTGGAAAGAATCCAACGACAAAATGGCATTTTAATGCTAAATTATATTGTCATCTCCCTGAGGAAAAACTGATGCCTGTAGCTCTGCTTTCCACTGCAAAGCAAATCACTTTGTAAGAGTACATAGTTTTAATTGCAGCTTCATTTATTTTTATATGTATGGCAGTGCTGAAGCATAAGTGGTCTCAAAGAGTGCGTATGGAAATCCATCCCACAGGACTCCAAGGCACATGTCACAGTGTAGCTACTGGGGAGCTGCTCTGAGGAGAAGCTGGAGCAGACACCCATCTTTCCCTGGCATGAGAACTGTGAGCTGCAAAACGACCACAACCTGCACGGCTGCCTGAAAATGAACACGAGTTAGCATCAATAACAGAGATTTGGAGACTAACTGCACCACTTAACAATAGCTATCAAAACAAGTTGCTCTGTTAAGAGCTGTTTCAAGAGCTATATTTCAGGACCTGGACTAAGTTTTTTTCTGTATTTTTTTTTCTTATTTCAGAAATGAAATCAGATAAATTTACAGATGCAGTCTTGACTTTTCCCCAGAAAATCTCCCTCTCCCATTGGGAAGTTTTATAGAATCACAGAATCATTTAGATTGGAAAAGACTTCTACCCTCATGAAGTCCAAGCATAAAACCAGCATGGTCAAGCCCACAATTGTATGATTTTGGAACACTTCCAGGGATGGTGACTTTACTACTTCCCTCAAGCCTGTTTCAGTACTTGAAAATCCTTCTCATTAAAAAGATTTTCCAAGCTGCAATAATGAGGGGGCTGATGAAATCTGTAGGAGCTGTTAACATTCCACCACTACAAAGACAAGTAGCCGTGCCTTAAAGCTGACTGAGGGACTCCATAACTTGAGTCTCTCTTAGGTCATCTTTCTAGTTTTGATTGTGGAAGTCTCACAGGTATTTATTTTGAACACCCAGAGGTACATAACAGTGAACCACAAACACATAAGAAATGGCAGAAACCAATTATCCCACTCCCCCTTCATGCCTAGTTTAAAGACTTCTCTATCAGCCCTGCTAATTCCTGGGCCATGATCCTTTTCTCCCTCTGACTCAGGTGTACCTCATTCAACATGAGCAGGCCTGGTGCCGTGTAAGCCTGTGGACAGAAACCCCAAAATTCCATCTATGGCACCAGCCTCTTGGCCATGTATTGATCTGTTGAGTTTTCCTATTCCTTTCAGTATTTTCTCCTAGTACTAAAGGAATCAAGGACAATACTACCTGAACACCTGCTCCTTTAACTCAATGAATGGCCCAGTGCCCTGAAGTCCCTTTAGATTACTCTGGGGCTTCCTCCTTCAGTCTCATCCCTATCCACCTGGAATACTAGCAGAGGGTAGTCAGGGGGCACACCAAATCATGCAGCTTCCCAGCTACATCCTTTGCCCAGGCCCAGGGAAGCAGCATCTTTTCAGAGCACAGTGCACGTAACAGCAAACTCTTGGAAGTACCATGACCCAAGGGGGCATATGGATTGTTTTTCTGGGCACCAGTGAAAATGCAAGATAACAGGAAGACATTTACAGCCTTTGTGGGGGTACAACATTCTAAATATGGTTGATTACATCTGAATCAGTCCAGATGCATAAAGAGCATCTAAAAATAAACCACGATAGGAGTTCCCAGAGAAGGTGCCTATAGAGATGCTCTTTCTTTTCCCTACTAGATAGTAATTACTGCTAATAATGGTCTTTAGAGCTAGTAATTGAGAGATGTGGATTCCAAATCCTCCTTTGTGCAAGCAGATAGGTATTCCTATTTTTCAAATTCAAGCCAGCACGTTGAGTGTGTTCTGAACAGGTTTCTTTCCAGCCGCTGCTGTGAAGTGAGAGCCCTGTATGGCGGGGTTTTCATAACTCATTAAGCCATAGCAAGAAAAACAGACACAAACACACATATTCATATCACAAAGCAAGAAGGCAGCTGATCATCTGACAGTGAGAGGCTGCCCTGGATGCACCAAAGAAAAGATTTCTTGTGTAGAATGACCACAGAATTGTTGTCTACTGCCTCTCCCCACACAGGAACTGTCAAAACAAGTGGATTGCAGGTTCACAATTAGTGAAAGGAAGCTTTTTTCCCCATTCAATATGTAGTTAAGGCAGGGATATTTTTGCTGCTAAAAGTTGTGATAAAAGTTCAAATAGCAGCTTGAAAAGATGATGGAAAGAGAAAAAAATCCTCCAATGACTATTTCACACAATGACACCACATCTGGTTCAGGAAATTCCTGACCTGCAAATTTTTGGAGGCTGGTGAGTATTTTGTGAAAGCGTTGTAATAGACTTGACCTTTTCTTAAACTCTCCCCAGTGTTCTGCCTCACTTATTGTTGCCAAAAGATGCTGAGCTAGCAGGACCTTTGGTCATACAGTATCAAACTTCTTGGATTACAGTCTGAAGTTTTGACAAAACCATGAGGAACACTGGGGACACTGAACTCTGTGCCAGCTTGGACATGAAGATTGAGAAACAGACTATCAGGGCTGAAGAGATCTGTTTAAAACTATTTGTGGCTCTCAGACAATTTCTGCCACTCTTGCCTCTTTATACTCAGCTTTCCAGTATTATCTATTATAAAACTTCTATAAACTGACAGTACATTGCATCAAGTTAAAAGATCTTTCTTTTTCTGTTTGATTTTTCAAGCTGTTCAGTCTTTCCAAGACTATTTGACACCCTATCTTCAGCAAGCCCGTCAGATCTGGCCTTGGTTGGTTGGAGCTGCTGTGTTTGGAGGCATTGTTACTGCTGTGCTCACAGGGCTCATCAGGGCCTGCCAGAAGAAAAAAGAAGGAACTTCTTCAGAGATACAACCCTTGCTCACAGAAAGTGAAGATTACAACAATATAACTTACCAGTCCAATTTTTAGAGGCCTCCAGTAACTCAGTCATGTTACTAAGGTGCTAATCAAGAATGCAATGTTCGATTGATGTTTACAAATACTTGTTGAGGTGTGCTGCAGAAGCAGGATGGGCAGTCTCAAAGCCTCCTATAACCTCCAAAGTTGTAACATCTTGTCAGATCCACTCCTACAAAAATCTCCCAGATCCAACATAAGCTATGATGTCACCCACAGAACCCGTGCATTTCCTAAGCTTGATTAAATAATGCTCCTATGAAACCAGACTGGCTTGTGTGGTGGATTTAATGTATAATTCTCTTTTATTTGCTTTTTCACAACTGTAGGGTCTAATTCCACAGCCCAACCCATGTGTTTGGCACATGGATATAGTGACAGGTGCCAGACTGCATAATTGGTGCTACATCCACTATGTGTCTGAATGTAAGAGCAGACAGAGCTCTTCAGTAAGAAAAACATACAGTGACTGAGGAGAGTGACTGTCCCACAGACACATTTTCTTCTGGCTAGAAGAGTTTTCTCTCTAGCTGCTATAATGTCCCATAATGTTGGTCCTTGATTGAATGCCATCAGCAGAAGAAAGAGGAAGCTCAGAAACCACTTCTCACTTGCTTTAAATGCTCATTAGTTGCTGCCTTCTATTTATGCCTTGCATTTATCTGGGGAGCTGGGTGATTTTCAGGAGGGGAAACCTGGTCTCACCATGCCCACCTCTGCTCCACTTGACTTAATGAATGCTCACATTATGGCTGACTATTGGTTGCTCAGTATGCACAGATTACACCAGGTGACCCACATGTAACAAAACAAAGTGTTGTGGGTTGACCCTGGCTGGACAGCAGCTGCCCACCAAAGCTATTCTATCACTGCCCTCCTCAGCTGTGTATGGCACAGATAATATAAGGAAAAGTTCATGTGTCCAGATAAGGACAGGGAGAGATCTTTCACTAAATTTTTGAGCAAAACAGACTTGATTTGGAGAAATTAGTTTAATTTTGATTTCCTGCCAATCAAAAGTCAGAATAGGATAATGAGAAATAATAATAGTAATAATAATAATAATTACACCTTCCCCAACACCTCCCTTCTTCCCAGGCTCAAATCCAGATTTCTCTACATTTTCCATGCCAGCAGCACAGGGGGATGGGGAATGGGTGCTGTTATATCTAAGATGTAACGACCCATTCAATCTACGGAGGGAGAATGAAAATCCTATAAGTTCCCAGGGGCTTCCCAGGAAGAGTTCCCTGTGAGAGTCTGAAGCTGGTATGCTTTTGGGGTGCCCAGTCCTGGAGTTAGAACATGACCAGAATATGTTGGAATTATGTACTTTAAAAGTCCCAAATGTCCAGCTTTGAGACAGTCTGAATGGCTGTGGCATTTGAGACAGACTGGCAGAGCTGTGACCCGTAGTTGGGTGCTTGCCCTGACAGAAATGCCACTCCTGTGTTTCATTAGATGCTGGCTGAAAAAAAATGCAAAATATTTCAGTGTCAGTAAAGCAATGTCATCCTTTGAAAAGTTGTTCTGATAGAAAAATCCTAACTGTATTAAGCAAGTTTATTTCAGTCTTTTCAGTATTCCATGGTGATAGCATTTCATTTTCACACTGATCAAGTTTATTTTCACCAGATGTCACCCGCTTGCAAAAGACATGTCCAACAAGTTGTTTCTGATTCAACTCTTCAGCTGTTCATGTCTTCTCCACAGATCACCAGTGTTCCCTGGGCCTCCCTCCATTGGCCATGACAAATCACCATGTGTGAAAGGATCAAAGTGAAGCTTTGGCTCATCAGATCTTCTAAATCCTACTTTTTGGCAGCTCTTGATTATCCCTTCTTCCTCAAAACCATGCAATGCATAATTTATACTTGTGACCAAACTCATGACCTATTAGTGAAAGTCTGTTTATTCTCTGCTCAGATCATTTACCAATTCCCAGGCAGGCTTTTTCCTTTCCCTTTTCTTCAGTGAAGGATTTGACAGCCTGTTTTCTTCCCCTGGAAGTTTCATCACAGAGAATCAAACTAGCTCTAACTGCTGAAAGAGAATTTTTATCGCTTTCATATTTGTAGGCATACCCCTGAGCAATTTTCCCACTTGCCATATGACCTGGAGACCACATCTGCTTTGAGAGGGAACAAAGAGCACGGGACTGTTTCCAACAGTCAATGTGGTCTGTGGCCAGGAATAGATAGCACAGTGTATATTAATCTTAGTAACTAGGACAGAACTCACACAAGCAACACCTGCTGGTTCTCTCCATCGTTGTGGTGTTTCTGCTCAGACCAGTGGCCTGATGCCAGCTGGGAGTCAGACCCCTTGAGGGGTGTATCTGATTCTGAGCACATGGAAGCAGCCCCAGCTGCTTCTCTGCCAAGCAAAGCTGTTTAGGTTCCTTCATCACGGGAAGCAAACACCGCTGCGCCAGGTGTGGACTGACAGCACCAACAGTAAAGAAACTGTTTTGGGACAGGAGAAATTATCCTGCAGATATGCCTTCCCTTTGGCTTTTTGGGGACCCTGCATCTTAGCTTGGACTTGCCACCGAAGTTTTGGATGGGTCAGAAAGAAGGAGGGGCTTCATTTATCACCACAGCACTAAATGCTTTCTTGGCCACCAGTACTGCCAGGACATTGCGTTTTCTTGTCAGAAAGCTACAAATGCAATGGCACATTCTTTTCCTTCTCAGGGTCATGCTTAGGGTTGTGTTTACTCCTGTGCTCAGACATATGTTGAATTAAATGTTGAAGCTCTTTTCTTCATAAATGCTTCCCTGAGATGGATGCTGGAGCTGCATTTTTTTTTTTTTTTTTTTTTTTTAATTGGAAATGAGGTAATGCCATGAGGCTGTGTTTGCAATGTGATCTCACGGCATCAGAATGATCAGAGTTTAAACAAAACCCTGCCTTTACCTTTTCCTCTGTCTGGCCAAGGTATCTCGAAACAAGAAACTTCCCATTGCCACTAGGCAGCTGGATCAGACTTAGGGAGTTTTTCCTGACAGGATCAATGCCAAATATAGGGCATTACAGTACTTAGTCCTTGAAAACCTATATCCTGTGTATGTACACCTGGCAACCACATAAACCTTCACCCAGTGAGCACGGAGCCTTGTACAAAAGTACTTGTTAGATGAAAAGCCCGCTAGTTTAAATGTCCAGGGAAGTATATGCAGCATCAGCACCATGTTGTTTCACATAATGAAAAAAAATTAAAAAATTTAGAGCATACCTGATGGCTTCATTATAATATACTCAGTGCTGCATGTCTCTGGCCTTTGCAAGAGACTGTAATCGCTGTCAAGTTTTTTATTTTCTATCCTGGTCTCTTACTTCCTCAGATGTTAAGAGTCACATTTAGTCAAGGCGAGACAATGAACAGCTGTCAGTTTTTTCATTCTGTTCTCCCTTCCACACTTTACTCAAATTTGTATTTTTAGCACCTGGCCTCTCCATTGAGTTAAATCAGTAATTCACCATCTGTGTTCCCACATGTGTTGTATGGATGTAAATTTTGAATTAGTCTTCATAGTGAGCTGAAAATTGGCAGCAATGAAACCTTATCATTAAAAATGGCCTCTAACTGTAATTTTTGCAATAAGTTTTGAGTTGGATATGAAATAACTCTTATAACTACAAAATCAACTTATTTCTTCATATCCATCTTCCACCCATTAGGCTTCTGGTATCCCATTTCATAAATGGACATTTCCCCAGAGCTTTGTCCATTACTTCCTCCTCTTGAGAGTATCAGTTACGCAGAATTCACATGATGCCAAAAAATTCTTGAAATCTGGTCCATCAATAAAATATGTAGAAAAACAAGTACCTTCCCCACATACAGAAAAAAAAATCCTCTTTGAAACAAGAATTTGGTAGCAAATATTAATTCTGGACCCTCACTGTGGCTTGACACTTCATATCACATCTCTTCATGAAACTTGACTCCCCTTCCTTTCATCCCAGGCTGCATGGCCTTATCTGACCAGAAAAGGGATCCCTGGGGGCTCAGTGGTGGGATTGTCCCACAGTTTTGAGGCTGGTATAGCGGTGGTGATGGCAGGCATGGTTGTGTATGTACAGCAGTGTGTCACACAGATTTTAAAGGAATATGGGTGTATAAAAGTACCCCCTGCTTTTCTTCACTGTTTTCAAGTAAAAGAAACATTCTCAGGCAATAATAAGCAACTAAGGCATTTTCAGGTCAATTACATATTGTTGACCAATTTTCACACATTTTTCTGTAACCAAAACAATGTTAAAGTGCTTCTTGTTTGAATTTGCTTCTGGTTTCCTGGAAAACTTAAGCACAACCATTTTAATGTGCTACATTTTCAAACTGGTGTACATCTTCCCAAGCACTTTTGACAACAATGCCATAAATATAAATAGTCTGCAGAGCCCCTTAACACTTAGGGAAGAGCCATGAACAAGGCTTGCCTTGCATACCAATACACCCTTCCTTGTAATCAGGTTCTGTTTTTCCCCATCAGTGACTAATGACAAGAAATTTTCTACAACATTAATGTCTTTACTCACCTTCATTCCTTTGTGCAACCTATTACAAATAAATAGGGTATACATACCACAGAAGAAAATATATTTCTGAAAGAAGTGTTAAAAGCTTAAGTTCTATGCATATGATCCCTTCATGCAAAGGCAATAACATTAAAAAAAAATGCTGGCTATTTTGTCACAGAGCTGAATGTATCAGGGAGGTGTATTAAAAACTTGAAGGCCTGGACCATTTTTTCATAAATGTATGGGAGATAGGCAAGGTAGTGCTCTGCTAAATTTACTATGGACTGATTACATTGTCAGATGACCTATATGAAATATACACATGGTTAAACAGCTTGAAAAACACCAAATTGTCAAAATGACAGTATTTGTATACAGAAATACTTAATGGTGCAATTATGAGAAAATGTGATTTCTTTTAAATTGAAGCACCACACACACCCCAGAGTAACAGAGCTACTACAATCATTAGCTGATAACAGTATATATATATTCATAGCAAAATCCTGAAATAACTGCACACTTACTACAATAGTAAAAGTAGTGCACCATGTGTGCATATGTTTGTAGACAAGCACTCTAAGGACTTTTTCCAGCTCCCCTTTCACCTGGATGATGTTACAGTCATTCATAACAAAAGCAAGCAAATGCAAAATTTCTCAAGTCACAACAGTGGCAATTTGTTTTAAATGTCATCTTGCCAGCTAATACCAGTGACCACTGATGATACAGACAACTAGAGAATTTAGGCTCCAAGTCCTCTTTTACACCACCATGGATTTGAGATGCTACTTTAAAATTAATTTTAGTCTTTTAATTCTACGGTCTGTGGTCTCAATTATTTAATCTAGAGAGCTGACTTTCAAAGCATCAACTTCCTATTAATATTCAGGGAGAATCAGACTCTTAACAACTCTCATTTGAGAGCAGAAATGAAAATCAGACTTTTCTGCCTTCCTCACAGCTACTTCAGAAAATCAGCTCACTTCTAGTCAGAAAAATTCGTCCCTTTCAGTGAAACAAATATGCTTTAATCCAAAAGTCTAGACACCAGGTCTTAAAAGTGGTGGCCTTTTGTCTCATCCTAGGAGCCACGGCACTCCAGAGCACCAAACAGGGATGTCTGCAGGGAGGCTGTCACTTCAGAAATTGTGTTTAGCAGTCTGGGCACAGATGACAGATTGGGAAATCTCTGCAGTCATCCTAATTAAGGTGACATTCTCCTACAAGAAGACATACTACTGGAAAAAGTTACAGGAAGCCTTGTTTGCAAAATTAATCTGTAGAGATCAGAAACTGTGGCCTAACAAAATTAAGTTTCAGGTAAACCAGAAAATAGTTCTAGGGAGAAAGACAAGCTGCTGGTTACTCAGACCATCAGTCATCAATGCACAATTTCAGATTAGAAAGCACAGTGTTATTAAGGTCAGTCTAATGCTTATGCATATCCTAACAAGAGACCAGACAGAGAAATGATAAATTATAGAGCCATTAAATTCAGAGGATTTAAATTTGGGAGGAGTTGGAAAACAGATGAGAAATGCAGGTTATTTGGAGTCATAAAAAATGATGATAGGTTTTCAGGAGAAACAACCCAGGTTGCTGCATTGATTACAAATTATTCCCATGTGCCACTCTTCAGCCCTCCTGTAACATCCACGTGCCTGCAATACGCTTTAAGGCACATTTAAGGCCCTAATTTAAGGAACTTATCAGGTTCCCTGCTGTGAACAAGGCTGTGTCTGGATTGCACAGCTGCTCCCCAGCTTTCAGAGGCTGGCGGGACCAGCAAAGGAGTACTTATTCCTTCTACTCCAGTATTAGAATCAGGAACAGGTGAGGAATCACCTGTGTGTACTCCTCAGATGGTTTTAATTTTTCAAATGTTTAAATACTTTTTTCAAAAGTTTTATCAGCTGAGATAATTTAGGACAGGGGACCCAGTTCATACCTAACCAGTCCCCACGCTTACAGCCCATATCATGTTGTTTCTCCGAATAAATGAGTATGTTCACTGTTAACACCAATGGAGGGGGAAAAAATCACATTTGAAATGATTCTGTATCCTGAAAAGCAAAAATCCAAGTCAGGTGTATCAGATCTCCCAGGAGGGTCTTTAAAGGTTTTTACATCTGCTCCCTGACTATGTGAGAAGGGCGTTCATTTACTTTAGGAGATTTGGTCCATTAAATAACTTAGATTAATGTGAGGTTGGTGGCCAGGTCAGGCAGACAGCTGCTGCTGAGCCCACAGCTGCTCGTTTTCTCTCTAGAAAAGCTCACAGGTTATTGTGAGCAGTCTTTGCCTACTATTGCCCATCCTTCTGCTCACCTCGTTATTGAGAATTTGTCATGGTTCATGATCCCCATATAGTGTTGAAGTGGGGAGAAAGAAGCAGCTTTTCTGTTCCATAAGGAAAAAGGCAGACTGCAATGCTTTCTTTGTTGTCCACTGTAAGGAGAGTTTATTATTTACATCAGCATTTTCAGCCAGGTTTTGTAAAAAAAAATAAATTTGTGTTCCTCTTTCCATAATCTTCTTGCATGAACATTGAGATTTCTCTCTTGATCAAATGCATTTGTGAAATATAGTTTCCCATAAAAATTCTCCAAATATCAGATAGAAAATCAAAGCTCAAGAGCCAAAACACATTTTGCCAAACCTCATTACTTGGCATGGGGAAGATGAGTGGGAAAGGACATTCCTCTTAATGAAAAACACCATCATAATTTTTGAAGACGTAAATTTTTTCCTCTGATAACACTGCCCTGCCTGCCACTGACCCTGCATATAGTATAAATAAACACCTTTTGCAGTTGAACAGATCAAGAACTTCTCTAAATTACAGCTGTTAGCTTTCTCTATGTCAATTTAACAACTAAAAATACATGAGAAGGAATATACAGGGGTTTGTTGTTTTTTCTTTTATCTTGTTGCTGTTAAACTCCTTATTCTGGAGTGATGGTATCTTTTCCCATCATTGTATCAATATCACTGTGTAATGAGAAAGTAAAAAATACAACTCTGAGATCAATATATATGCAGTTTAACTACATACCCTTACTTCTCAGAAATAAATTACCCAGAACTTTTAACAATTATGAAAAATCTCAGAGAAGTCTGCATACTTGCATTAATCTATGTTTGATGTGCAGTTCTCTATAAAAACCCACAACCCTGCCAAATGCAGAAACGATTAGGTAGGTGGACAGCCCCCAGAACATTCAACATCCTGCAGGAAGTGGGTGCTTTAGTCTGCAGTACACCCAACATACCCCTAAACACACCACAGGGAAGTGAGTTTTATGAGTTTTAAACCAGTCATTGCAGATTTGCTGTATTATCAGCAGTGTCTTGAAGATCACAATAAAGTAGTAGCTCTCAGATTAATATCTATCAAGAGTAGCATGGTCTGAGCACGCTGTGAAATACTTCACCAGAGCAAGCAGACTAAAGTAAATGCCCAGAGCACGTTTCAATGTCAGGCACTCAAGTGTTTGGCACAGCTGGGGAGGATTTCTACTCGCTTCTGATATGGGAAGGAACTTTGCTCATCACCGATTTTGATGGGTCAGAATCAGGTAGATGCTTCTTTCTCCTCCCACTGTGCTCTAAACAAAAACAGAGTGTAGTGGAGTGATATTCCTCTAAATTCCAGTGTGTGTAATGATGAGGATGAGATAATGTATTCTGCTTCTGAGGTGGTCTCACAGCCACAGATATATAATGGAGTAAGCATGTGCCTCATGTTCTAAGGCAGAAAATTACTCTGGGTGACTAAACAAGGGTGCCTACTGCAATTCTGGTACATTGGGTATCCTACCCAACTTCCTGTTGGGTATCCTACCCAACTTCCTGCTGTCATGCCAGAGGATCCTGGGTCTCCTGCAGCATATCTGTGAAACCTGTGGGGACGTTTCAGCACGTTGAGGGCATCACAAAGAGCACGAGAGCCTCTGCTAAGGAGTGAAATCCCAGCCTCTCCTATCAGCAGTAACACACACACATTCACACACACAATGCTTCCACAATTAAGGCAGTATGTTGTTAATTGAAATCAGGTCACAAACAGCAACTCAACCATGTTTTGCTTAGTCTTGGAATGGTTGTTTATTCCAAAGTCATGAAGCTTCCTGTAAAGTAAATACCTTTAGAGTACAGTGCCATAATTACATGGTATATAAACATATGGTGCTTTGTCAAATACAATGAGACATAAAATCACATTAAGATGATCTGCTAATATAACAGAATGTAAAAGTAACATCTGAACAGCAAAAGAACTCAGCAGCCAAGTACTTTTGTTGTCAGGACTGCCATTAAGATAAAATGGCTAATTCAGACAAGTATTTTGGGCAAGAAGCCTCTTTTCCATACTGAAACCAGGATTTTCTATTTTAACTAAACAAATTTAAAATTAAGGACTATTTGCCAGGCAAATCAAAACTCTTCTCCAGTGCGGCTCTTCCCATTTTACTGGTAGGCAAAAAAAAGGCAGGGTTTTGGAAAGAGAACTAATACAGTTGGGTATAAAAAATCTCAGTGAATTTGAATTCTTCATGTTACTCTAAAAATCCTATGCACAGTGACTGGTTTTAGGGGAACTCTGTAAGAACATGGGGTAAAGCTCAAGAGCCCTGTCTGAGTCCTTTTTTTCGCCAATGGACTTCATCTACCCTCACAACACTATGGAAGAAAGGAACTCTATGGGAAAAGAGTTCTGCACATGACTCATAAAAAAGAGAAGAATAAATCAACTCCAAAAAATAGGAAAATAGGAAATTAAAAACCCAGAGCTTTTTTAATGATCAGTTTTCTAGTTCTGCCTTCTTATATAGACAACTGGTAAAAGTTTCCCTTCATTTTAGTGGAACTAACAGACTCGGAAAGCTTATTGCTTACTCTTAGAAGGTTTATGAGGCATGCAGGTACAACAGTGACGTATTTAAGTCCTTCCAGTCAGTGAAACACAGTTTGTCTGCTGTATTGGGGGGCAGCAAGGTGAAGCTACAAAATGGGTTGTTTCATACAGCAAGAGTATGACTTGTTATAGACATAAACCCACTAAGTACTATTCTTTTTCTTAAAGTCAAGCTTGGGTGAAAAGCTTACAAATGAAAGTCCAGGGCCAAATTTTGCTTTCTGTTCCACTTGGAAACTAAGCAGACATTTCTCTTCAAAGAATTGTACCACATCCTGATCTATAAAAACACAAGAACAGATTGAAATTACATTAATATAAACAGGCACCTCTGAAAAGAACATTGAGTACTCAAAATTGTGGACATTTATGCGAATACTTTCCAAAATGGCTATCTTGCACATTGCACAGAGATATAAAACGTACATGTCGCCTTCCTTTTTAATAAATTATTTTTATTTCACCTCTAGTGGAAGAGATATATTATCAGAGAACTTTAAATTCAGAATTAATTTTCTGGTCTCTTCTTTTCGGGACAGGGAAGAGTGAAAGAAGAATGTGGTCAGAGGTGAAAAAGTTAAGACCTGCAGCTACAGAAAAGACATTAATTTTTCAATCACATTGTACATGTTAACTGTAAATAACTACTTCAGGGCTCATTTCTTAAAAGAAAAACTGGAAAGCTGACCTTAGTTTATTGCTTTTTCCAAATTGCTATAATTTCCTTTGTGGCCTACATCTTCCTGCCTGAGACTAGATTTTAATTAATTTGACTAGTGGGTAACAGGCTAAGATCTTTTCAGCATACTCACACTTATACCAGTGGCTCCAGTTCCCGTTTGTTTACCACACCAAACTCTCACATGGCTTTTGAGTCCAAAATAATTGCCCAAAGTAAGACAAAAGTGGATCATGTCTTCTTCCTTACAGCAACCCAAGTCTAGACCTGCTACAGACATTGCTTGGAAGGTTCAGATGACAGTGTAGACATTAAAGAGATGCCTTGCTTTTAAAGGGAGATACTGAATTGTTGAAGCTCAGACTGTGGTACTATTGCTTAGTTTGAACTGTACTTTTTCACTTACGAAGGATGGAAAGAAAAAAAACAAAACAAAAAACTCCCTAAAAAACAAAGAATGCTTTGCTATTAGAAAATATGAGGCTTTTTGAGTTAGTTTCCACTCTTCTTCTAAGCATCTTAGAAGAATTCTTTTAAAGTGGACGTGCTTTGGACATAGAGCATTTTCAATGTAAAAAAGATGTTTCAGATTTTTTCTGATTGGTTGGTTCTGAAAATGAAATTAGATTTACATAAAAAATGTAAAATCATAGATCTTGAATGAAGCTGCCCATATACATACACATTATGGAACTAATATAGCTGGGCCATTCAAAATACTTTTTTGGACATCAGTTTGAGGGAAGATACCCCAATTACGACTTTTCTTCTCAACCACCACAGACCAAGAGAACCACTTCTTACCCAAACGTGTTTCATCAAATTTGCTCCTGCAAATGATCAGAAAGAACACAGAGAGACAAAAGCTCCGTGGGAGTAAGGGTTTCGCAACCTGGCAGATTTGGACTAAGGGTACCTGTTTCAGAAAAAGCTAATTAATAAGCCCAGAGCTTCATCAATATATGAAGCCTGGAAGAGGGTCCTGGCCACATCTGAATCTCAGTGAAAGCTCTGCGCTTCTGCACTCACAGCAGCATCAGAGCCTCCCTCTCAATGATGCAGAGCTGAACATATGTGTTGGGAGCTGTCTGCTTAACAGCACAATACTTCTTCTTTCCCTTTATAAACAATGAGCTCTCAAGCTCCCAGAAGCAAAGAAACCAGGCGAGGAAATATTTAATCAGTGAAAGAAGGAAATTATATGCAGCTGATAAAGTAGGGGCTGTATGGAAATAGCAAATGTAATTGAAAAAAGAAACCTTTTTCATCACTGCCCAGTGTCCTGAAATGCCTACATGTGAAAGCAGAAGCATGACTTAATTTCAATGGTAGCCACAAGAGATCTGATTCTCATAAAACCAAATCCCCAGTTCTCTTCAGAAGATGATGCAATATTTGCTCTTACGAGTTTCCCCATTTTCTGCATAGCTGCCCTTGTAGCACTGCCCCTCCTCTGATTGCCATAAGCATCTCCAGCATTGGGATGCTGCACCCCTCAATTCCCTGAAGCTAATCAAAGAGACTACAAGAGCCCCATTGGATTGCACACACCAGGAGCATTATTGTACAGGCTGATGTATGCTGTGATTTAAACTGAGGCCCTTTGCATTTCCCAAAATGGCATTTTCCTGAGTTATGGGAAACAAAGAGTGGAAAAAGCCTCCTAACACAATTTGTGCTATGGAGGGAGGAAGAACACAAAGGAAGGACTATGTGATACATAGGTAATGATGTATCCAGTGATCCAAAGGCTCAAACACACCTCTAGATGAATGCTGAGGTTATACGCAGAGAGTAAGAGTGGATATAAAAGCTCAGCTCCCTCTAATCTTCCACAGTGATGGAGCAGACCAAGGTGAATGAAGCACAAATGCATCCAGCTCCAACAGATATTTCACTATCAAGTGGAGACCCCTTGCCAAGTTCCATCTCAGTCTCATTTTTAAACTTTGGGGCATTATGTTTTTGTTAAAAAGTGTGTACCAAACTGTTACTAGGGCTTAAACAGTCAAAAAGAATAATGTCGTAAGTGAATCTTCACATTCATAGCAATTTTTTTTAACAGTTAATTATGTTGCTCTGATACAATAAAAGAAAAATGCAGCACTTGTGTTTTCTCTGCAGAGACGTTGCCATTTATTCCTCAGGAACACTACTGGAAAAATGGGCGGGGTATATTCAGCTGTGGGTGGAAGCTGGCAATCACCATCCTCATCTGTTCTAAACAGTACATGCTTTCAAGCATCTAACACCTAATGAGGTACAGTAACATAACCTGCTTCCCCGTTCCTGAACAACATGCCTCTATGAAGCCAGAGAAATAGGGTATGCCCACACCTTCAGCTAACCATACAACTGTGACTGTACCCAAAGGTCAGACCAGCTCATTGCCTACACAATTCACCCTCAGGCATGACAGCTCTGAGCTCCAGGCTTGAAAGTGCACACAGGAGGCTTGCCCAACTCTGTCTAAAACACCTTTCATCTAACCCTGCAGACTCAGTCCAAGAGCCCCTGACTCTCCCTTTGCCAAAGCATACCTAGGACTGGCTCAGACTCATCGTGGTTCAGAGATGTGACAGCCAGTGTGGTGACCTGGTCTGCTTCTGACCATGGATCATGTATCACAGATGTGTTCTCCCTAAAACAGTTACATAGAATCACAGGATAGTCTGAGCTGGAAAGGACCCACAAGGATCATCATTTAAGTGAATGGTCCATCCGGGGATCAAACCCACAACCTCAGCCTTGTCTCACCCCAGCAGCTTGCAGAGCTGCTGTGCAGCATTCCTAACCAGGCTGTGCCAAGTGCAGCTTGGGACACAGTCCACTCTACATGCTCTCTGGTATTTTGCATTTCTTTCAGACTATTCAAGGGAGAAGCAAAAGCTCAGAGGCGTTATTTATTCAATTCGGAAGCAACCCGCTATCACTGCGTTACACTTCTAACATGCAAACACCATGACACAGCACAGGAGGGAACCCGTTATCCCTGAAAAAGAAATGGCATGCTCTTCTGAAATCAAAACATGTGCCCTGCTGTCGATGAATATATTCCTGGTTACAGCACAAGCAGGAAGTTTTCGCTTTTCCTCCCCCACCTCTCATCCAAATTTCTTCCCCAGGGTTGCAGAGTATGAGATGAGCAACATGACCTTGCAATGACAGAATTTTAATGAGTGACTGGTGCACCAAAAAGCAATGCAGCAGCGTCTCCCTGCTCAGTGTTGCTATGTACACTAGACATTTATGTAACACTGCTTCTCATCCTCAAGGCTGTGCTTTCCTAGGGTCAGCAGCAACAAACACAAAATTTATTTATCAAACTGTCAAAGCTACTTACAGTTGACACAGAGAACTCTACACACCAGTATTCTGGTGAAAAGGAGTTAACTGGTAAAGCTATTTCCCAATTCCACAGCTGCAGAATAGAAGTAGACTTTTTTAGATGTAGGTTAACTTGAAAGAGTAAAGGTTTTACTTCAAAGGAATTGCTTATTTCCAGGGTGTTTGCTAAAATATACGAGTTTTCTTCTGGGCTTTAGCACTGCATTGTGCATGGAAATGCAATGTATTTGCATACATTAGCTCTCAACCCTCAGGGAGACTCTGTATCCACATCTAGAAAATGGGGTTTGCTTTTAATTTCTAACATTGAGAAGCTAAGAAGAATGTCTCCTCCCTCCCCTTGGCTCCCAGGTACAAAATATTTTACCCTGTTTATTGCTGGCATTCATCATCCTCTCCTGCCCTCCTTGGAGTGCTGCTCTGTTGACAGCAGTTTACCTGAAGCTTTAGGACTAGCCCTCCCTCTCATCCAAGGGCTCTGTTAAGAAGTAATCTACAACTGGGACATGTGTCTTTTTCCAGCTTTCTCTCTGTGCCCATGTACTAATGGGACAGATCCACTGCTCTTAGTACAGATCCAGCACCTGTCCCTTAAAAATAGGATCCTTCTAGAGAATATCACACTTCAGACATAGCAAACCTTGAGGGTCCACTGCCCTTTAAAGAGAAGCACTTGTTGCTCGAAACCTTTGTGTCAGAGCATTCATTACACGTCAGTCCAGCAGAGGACTCAGGCTTTTTAACTTTAAAAGATGCTAATTAATCTACTGTGCCTACAAAGGAAATTACAGTTTCTAGGATTTACTATGCCTAGTACAAGCACTAAAACACCAGGCTCTTTATGGGAATGAAGAGATTAATTTCAGCTCCATACATTTTGCCAGCACATCACTGTAGTGGCCTTAATGAAATACACCAGCAGCAGAAACAATGCAAATCCCAAATCACAGTTGAGTCATCAGCTATATTATATATATACATATATATATATCCCTGAAAAATGTACATTCATAGCTGAAAACCTCAGCTCAGCACAGGCACCAGTGGCATTTTGATTAAACCTTCTTATTAAATCCTCTTGGCTAAAACAATAAAAACTGGTTGAAATTGTGAAGGATGGAAAACTGGCAGAAAAATTGGATGTATAATCCAGAAAAGAACAGATCCACCTTGCCCTATATCAAACTGGTGTGTTTATGAAATGATTGCCAGGCTGAAGTGAAAATTAATCTCCCCAGAAACCCTTTTATTTTTCAAAAGAGTAAATATTGCATTTTAATGCCTCTTCTCTGACTTACGGTCCTTGAACTGCTATAGCCAATGACTCTTTAGCCTCATGTCTGCTTCCCCTAAGCCATGGCTTCTGGTTTGAAACTATAACCTGGTACATTAAATGTTGAGTAGAGCTTTTCCTCTTAGGCTGCTGTTCTCCAAGTCCTACTAAACCATTACTTCTCTGCTCTGTTAGGCTGTTACAGCTGAATTACTGTTCCCAACATGGCTGATCTGCTACTTAATGCATTATCTGCCCTCTCTCAGCCAGCTTCAAATCTCTTTGCCACCTATGTGATAGAGGCTAGAAGAGGAGAAAAAAGACAAGAACTCACATGCTAGTAGTAGTACCACATATTGAAACAGGGAAGTGTTGCTCCAAACACAGGGCAGGAATAATCAGTGTGGAGGGACAGACTGTTCTGAAGACTCCAGTGGTGAAGGTCAGCCCCCACCAGGCCTTCCCATGCAAAATCAGGGCTCATCTCTGCTGTTCTTTCTTGTAGCAGTGGACATTTACTCACACAAGTAACCTCAGTGATATGGGAGTAGGTCCTGGGTACATCTGATTAATCCTGTGTTAGCTGTGTAAAGCCCTGAGTCCCACGCTACTGCATAAGAGCTGTATTCTTGTTGCAGGGAAAGGGCTTGGTTTTCATCATGCTATGGAAACATTCCTGGTCTAAAAAAAAAGAGTCCTGAAACAATTATGATGAATAGAACACAAAGATCCTGCTGAAGAAACACTGAGAGGTCTGCAGCTTCGTGAAAAACTGAATGAAAACTGGGAGAATACACGGTAGGATCCTTCCCCTGTCAGCAGGACACTTATGACAGACTCATAGGACACAGTTTAAAGTGCAAAGTGATGCTCAATTATGTAAATCCAGTTGGTCTGCAAATGTGGAACTGAGTGCTGTCAGCCTTCACTTACTTTTCTGGCACTGAGTTATATTTTTACATACACTTGGCTTTTGATATAAAAGCAATGAAATTTAAAAGAGGGCCTGACACTGTTTTGCAAGCTGAAGACACACTCAGAAAGACCAATGACAATAGAGCCTGTAGAAAGATTGTGTTTATCATAATATCTGCCTCTCCTGAAGCCAAGTCACAGTCACAGACACTCAACAACCCTTAAACTTTTTGCCTCTCTTACAGAAGCATAGCTCAAGGAAAAGGAAAAAAACAACTGAAGGTTTTAGACTTTCCCCAAACTCTTCCTCACCTGGTCTAGCAATTACTCAAATCAGCAACAGAAAGGTTTACCCAAAATAAAACACAAGCACATTTGCATAGCTATTAGACAGATCGTTCCACTGCTTGTGCACCAAAGTGATCCCAAAACATTAATTAAGCCTCAAAACACTCCAGAAAGGCAGACAGTCCAGAGCTTGTTTTACAAGTGGGTCAGCTGAGTCAGATACAGCACAAAGAGAAAAAGAGGACAGCCTGAATCTGCTTTGATCTTGCTATGACAGCACTGCTTAATGTAACAACATGTGTTTAACATGCCTACAAACAGCATCAGCTCCTGCAACAATGCAGAGTAAGAGCACAGTACTAGTATTACTATTTTAATTATAAAGTGTTACCC
This sequence comes from Illadopsis cleaveri, assembly GCA_013399915.1. NCBI lineage: Eukaryota > Metazoa > Chordata > Aves > Passeriformes > Timaliidae > Illadopsis > Illadopsis cleaveri. The sequence continues at coordinate 281,027 of VXBB01024301.1, forward strand.
ATACAGAAGCTGAGCCAGAAAGCATAATCTGCTTTACCACAGAGCTAACTGCAAAACTAGCTGCTCATTATATGGTAATGGAGCTGGTATCTGTCAGAGGAGATGTAAAACCACAAACAACATAGTGATTAGATGACTCTAAACTGTATTTTAAAAGCATGAGATATTAGATCCTGAAACTAGAGGAGAAGATCACTTTCTGGTTGTGGATAACAGATGCAGGCATGATTTCAATCATCCTTTAAGCAGCCAGAAAACAAAAAAACTATGCAGGACCTACAATATCCAGTATCTATACATTTTGCCAACACTTTTGTGTTTACTATAAAATCTATGCAGGCAGTATTAGAAATAAATCTTACTGATTAAAAAGAATCTAATCCTTTGCTGCACACCTCCAGTTTAACAGTGATGGATTAATGAGATCCAGCAGGAAAATAATGGTCCTTTCAGCCTCAAAGAGAAAAAAAATTAAAAGCAGTAGCTGTAATGTAGGCTTCCATCTCACACTGCATTTCTATTTTGGCTTCCCTCATCCGGACTACTTCGAGAATTTTCGTCAGTAAGAATTGGTCTATCTCTGGTTCTTCCCTTCCTCCCCGGATTTCAAATTAGGCAGAGCCAGAGGTAAAGACTTCAGTGCCAAGTTTGGACACTGAGGAACACATTCCCATGTGGCTGCACTGATGCACCTCCACCCTGTTGCTCACTGAGTGCAACTACTGAGCAGAAGCTGCCAAGGCAAAGACCAAACTCATTCTCACTAGTTGTACAAACAGTATGCCTATACACCACCTACTAGAAAAATGCTTCCCTCTGAACACTCACACTGATACTTGCAGACTCCTGTGCAGAATCTGTGTCCCAAGCAGAAATTTAGTGCCTTTCCTGCTAAAATAAAAAAGGTATTCATTGGCAAGATGTAAATGAAATCAAATGCACCTCCCCAAATACAGGTGAACCACAGGCAGAAGGGTTATTAAGCCAGCCTCTGCCTGTGTATGCTGCAAAAACTACACTGTACTGCTCCCAGGCTTCTGCTGGAGATCAAGGGGAAGGTTTTCACCATGGTAAAGTGATGCTGCTCTATTAAGAGACACTAGAATGGTGTCTTTTTATGCCAGCTAAGTGTCTGATTCCTGTTTAAATGCCCTCATCACCGCAAAGTAAGGAAAAGGGAGAAAAGAAGAAATAAAGGAAGTTGGATTGGCTATTTGGATGCAGAAAAAAAGGTGCTCCTCAGAACCAAAAAGTCATGAAGTACCAGTTTCAACCTTTAGCTCCCCCATGGCAATTACAGGCAGAAAACAGCTGAGGGGAGGGGAAGGGAAGGAGAGCTTAAAATTGGGATGTTTTGAGATCTTCCTCTATGGAACAAACTGAAAGCATACTGCAGCTCCTGCAAGGTTTCTATCTGCACACTTCATCCAAGGAGCCACAGAGCTGAGGGATTTGTTCTCACTTGGCTGTAGATCTGGTCTTATCCTGCTTTCAGTGGCACCAGGGCAAACAAGGGTGGCTCCAGGGAACATATTCAAAGGATCACAGTCAACCAAACATACTCTGGGACCTCTAAAACTGGATTTCAACCTGCTGTGTTGTAAAATAATCAGCCAGAGCATCTGAAAGCTTGAAGTATTTGACATTCAGGTCATGTGAATGCAGAGTGAGTGCACCTTCCATGTTGAGTGTGTGGTATAATAAAACTTCAGGTTTTGCCTGCTCCTGTTCATTGCTTTTCTTGTTCCATCTTTATAGCTGCATAAATGATAATTATTTTGCAAACTCACTGAATACTGAATTGATGCAAGATACGGAGTTCTCCACGTACAGGTGTGTGCTTGCCAAAAAGCTGTGACTAACATCACAGCAGAGGCTGCCCACTGGTGCTACACAATTGTGCTCACTTTTCCTTAGGTTAACTTCATTACAGAAGTAGACTAGCAAGAGTAACACTCTATATTTTAAATACAGAATCCCAGTTCTGCAATGTATAATAAAATCTTTAATATGGAGTATTTTCACCCCAAAGCCATAAGATTTGTATACCAACAAAAGCAAGAGTCTTTGTAACACACTATGTTTCGCCACTTGGATTAACCTGGGGTTTCATTTACTGATCCAGCTTCAGAGGACTGAAGTGGAAGAAGTTCAAACATTCCACAGACTCTTCTTCCATCAGCTTTTAAAGCAAATGTGTCTCTCCCCAGCTTCTGTACTTTTTAATTAACAGAAACAAATCCAAAGAATCACTCCCACCACAAATATTGTGTGAGCGCATTTGAGTAAAAGCACTGATTATTTGTTGGTATACTGTTGCATCCATCAGTCTTAAATAATCATAAATAAAAACAATTGTGCTATTCTTTGGTACATTTCTGTCTGTTTAAACCACAGCTGAACTTTTACGTTATACAAACAAAAAATTGCACTTTTATCTTCTAGAGAGTCTTGCTCCAACAGACTTTCAGCTGAAGGACTCTTTATTGTACTCAAACCTTGTCCCATAAGAATTGCTGCTGTTGCTCAGTTTATGAAGTATCTTAGAGATTTTGTTTGGTCCACAGCAGAAAACTCCAATGGTCTTCCTGTGGGGGGGAAAAAAAAAAAAAAAAAGAGGGGAAAGGAAGTTATGACATTGTGAATAAACAGTAATTTCCAGCAATAGACAGAAGTGGATCCTGGCCTCATGGTATTATACATAAGCCACCTACATAAAGAATTTAAGGTGAGAACAGTTCACTAGATGATGTAGTTAGTTTTACTGAAGCCACCATATCTCTCCCAAGTATCCCTATAACAAACCCTATTATTTATCCCACTAAGAAAACTCTAAGGAAGAAGTGCTTCATCTTAGTCTCAAGATACCAAATGATGAAATATCACTATTTTCCACTCTATTTTTTTCCATGATTAATCATTTTTTTGTTAAAAATATGTCTCACTACAAAGATTTCCTTAGTGTAACTCATGAATTACACAAGCATATCTAGTCACTAACAGTGATTCCTTACACTGATGAAAACAGACCACTACTAACCCATGATTATTTCTGGCAGCAACAGAATAATTTTACTGCTTTACTTTCACATTAGCATGCAGTTTTTCCTTCAACATCTGTATTGAGAAATCTTACAAAAAGTCAAACACAGAGAATAATCCTTGTTCAACACCCATAGATCTTGGCCCAGGTTTTTTAGTTAACCTGACTTTTTCATGCCACTCTACTGACAACAGCTCTTTGCTCTCTGGTCACTTTAAAAATAGGCTGTAACTCAAGACTCACACTCATACAACATTTGGAGGCTCTGAACTGTAGCCAACATAAGAACAAAGCACATCCACCACAGCGGGACTGAGCCATTCACAATATTCACTATCTCCCTTTTTTTAAAGAAGAGAGAGAAAGGAAGCAGGGAAAGACAATGCAGTGCTGCCGTTTCTGTATCATGAAAAAAAAAATCATCTTCTTCCTGCTGAAATTGTGCCACTACAGAAAAATATCTTAAAGATCCACAAGGATGAAGAAAAAAGCCTTCAAGAGGGAACATGGCTCTAACTCTTGTGATCTACAGCACGTACCAAGAAGCTGGAGATTTGGGTTCTGGGCTCTGCTTCCAGGACTGTTTTGGTATTTTATCCGGTAACTATTTAATATACAATATTTTAACATATGCAAAGATAATCAAACTCAGTTTAAAGCTCCCTGTGCATGTGTTTGATGAGAGGAGAGAACTAGTATAAGAAGAAATCTTTGGTGCATATGCGTACATGTCAGGTGTCAGGCAGCTGCTGGAACAGCCAGGCAGTGCGTGCTGCACCACTGCACACCAACACTTGCAAGGTACAACTGAGCACTCAAACATCAAAAATCACCACAAAGTTATGCAGGTAGCTGTAGTGGTGTTCTTGGGCAGGCACCTTACAAAGTGGATTTTAATTGCCTTCAATGACATCATCTGTCATGTCCATCCATGGCAAAGTCATAAGTCATACTTTTCTCACCCTTATGTTTATCTATTAAGTTTTCCTGTTCGGGCAGTACTCCTTCTAATGGCAGTAAGTGTTGTGCTGGTGGCTGAATTTGCTGCAATAATGAGAGAGCTGTTTCTTGTTGCTCTTAAATAAGATTCCTCAGCACTTGTAGACTCTGAACTCCCTCTAATATATGCACACTGGAGAAAAAGGATTCATGAGCTGTCAGCAGGACTCTGTCTTCTACCGTTTATTTAATTGAAAGAATTAATGTTGCTGTTGGATTTGTTTTTTTGTTTTGTTTTGTTTTTCTTTTTGTTTAGTCTAATTAGTAAAGTGAACTGACAAAATAAACCCCAAAGAGTTCGGCTGCCCCTCTCTCTTTCATTACATATAAACAGCCAACAAAGTAAATATACGTCTAAGCAGCACATGCTGCCAATGTATTCCCATCCTAGCAACATCCTTCCATGGTGTACAGAATTTTTAGCTAGTAATCAGAATCACAGGAAGGTTAAATGATTTGTTTGAAGTCACACAAGAGACCCATGACTAAGGACTCCTGAAACCCAGCTGAGCCACTGTTCTGTGCAGTGAGCCACAGGCTCTCAAGACTGCCTCCCTGGGATACCCACCATCAGCACCTAGTCTGGACACACCATCTACCTTCCTCCCCTGTGTCCCTGCCTGCAGATCCCTACCCCCTGCCTTCGCCCAACTCCTGCCTGGCTGCTGGAACACAAACAGAAAGCTGGCTGAGGAAAGCTACTACATGGAGCAGCATACTACTGCCCTGAGCTGATGGGCTTTAACTGTTTATCTATCATTTGTTTGGGACAAAAGCTCACTTTGTGGCTTAGACAAAAACAGGCAGCTGTGTAGTCCTATGTCTGAAAATCTTCATTAATGCCATTAACATGTTTACAGTGAAAAAACTATATTACAGGCCATTCTTTGTAATAATTATAAACTTCAATATAGAATTTACTCATTCCGAGCACTAAGCAAGTAATTCCTCAGTGTTCCTATGGGATGAGTAGGTCAGGACATATTCTTACATCCATTTTATGAACAGCAGGAGTTGAGAGAGAGATTAAATACTTTGTTACATCAAGAGGACAGAGTCAGGACTTGAAATGTTCCTGTTTTAAATCCCACACTTGTTCCTAGAGAGAGGTTTCTCCTTTAGAGCACATGAGAAATGTATCATGGCTTTCCATGCTTTTTTCTCCTACAGGTATTCATGTCTTTTTCTAGGCCGTTCTCCACCTGGAAAAAAGCACATGTCCATTTGATCTAAGCAAACTGAGCATGGTGCAAGCTTTTCATCCAGGGCACAACTGGATAGGAACAAGGCTGTTGCTCCATTACCCCACAAAAAGCATGAAAGCAAAAGATCAGTAATTTATTATGTAACTGTTCCAATTCAGATTGCTGGGTCTGCAGGTGAAATATGAACTATGAACAGTAGATGGCATACATCAGCTCCTCTTTTCCAAAAAAAAAAAAAAAAAAAAAAAGGGATCAGGAACTTGATGCTGGGTTGTCCCATGTCATGCTCCGAAGGTCTGGCAAAGCTCAGACACTTACAAATGCCCTTTGCTTATTTGGGACCCAAACAGCAACAACAGCAACAATCCACAAGGCACACAGTAATCAGATGGCTACACAGTGAGAGCTTTGCCAGCTGCCTGTTTATTTATATGCAGCTTTTCCTAAAATCACAAGATAAAAACTGGAAAATATCTTGGCTGCCCATAAACAAGCCCAAGGGGATGATTGCAAATGTGAAAGTCTGAACACTGGCACCAGATGTTGGAAACAACTTGATTGACCTGTTTTGCTTTAGTTTGGTTTTTTTGGTCTCCGTATAGCAGCAGGGACGCTTAGGTGGAAAGTTACAGAGAAATAAAAACTGAAATAAAGCTAGTACAAGACCTGGAAATTGGGCTAGAGGGAAAAACTGAAGTTTCCATCTCATCCATGAAAATACAGAGAATAATCACCTACAAAAGGTACATTTCTGCAGGACAGCTGAGGTTGTCACAGGCTTCACTACTGTGCATCATTACAAGTAACTACATCTATAGGTACACACCTATATAAACCTTGATAAAGAGATGACAAAGAGTGACAAAGCCTACATGTTAGCAAGGTAATCAAAAGAGTCAGAACATTATTTAGGTATTAAAGACATCCTGCTTGAAAATGGTGGCCCAATTTAAAGACCTGATGTGAAAATGCAGAGAAAATTGTACTTGAAGTCTAACTAGGAGTAATGCAATGGAAAGCAAAAAGAAAAATCAAGTATGACTACTACTACTACTACTACTACTACAACAACAACAACTGCTAAGGGCTTCATCTATATTATGCGCTCTTACATCCTTGGAAGGAAGTGGCAGGAATTTCATCATTTTAATCTTTTAAAACTGCACTCACATAGTTAAACAAAGACATTAAAATGGAGCATAAAAGGTCAACAGTCCACCATGCAAAGATCTTTGAGCCCAGAGAGTCAGCTTGGTTCTCTGAACTCTCTATTTCCCTTTCTTTCTCATGGTTCTTTGCTCTAAACCCCTTCCCTGAGTGTGAAAATTCTACTGGAGACATAGCAGCCTTTGGAGCATCCTGCTCACAACATCCTCCATGACCTGAATCCAAGACAAGTACTGTCAGCAGCTCACACTGCCCACAGTGATACATTTGGCACTCAGTATTTCTCAAGAGCCAGGGCTCAGTGTCCCCTAGTTATATCTACCCTCAAAAGAGAAGAGCCAACAAGCCAAGGGCAGATTTCACTTTGCAAGTGCAAGAGAGGGCAAAAAGTTCTTGAGGGAAAGTTCTGCAGAGCACATCTCAACCTGATGCACCCAGATTGCTATCAACAGCTACTCAGGGTTTTTTTTTTTCCCACAGCACTGACTTTGCCAGAAGTGGATTAGGGAAGATTCACACAGTCCCTTCTTCCAGATCAGCTTCTGAGGCAATAAACTGTCAGTGGTGGGTAAAATACTCAACAAAGTTGGATATGGACAATGACATTCCATTTGCATGTCTTCTCTGGTTCACACTTGTCTTGTTTCAGATCATAATATGCTTTCCCAGCACAGTGAAAAAGCATTTCCAGGTTTTAACAGAGAATTAAAAATAGCTAGAAATACCCAAGATGATAAATCTTCTGAATGAAAACAATACAGGTAATTCAAATTCCTCCTTGTGAACTCTGTTTGTAAACTAGCATTACAAATAATGAATCAACAATTTAAAGAAATGTAACTTTATATAAAAAAACAGCATCTGTTGAAAGCGAGACATTGCCACGGACAAGAACACATGTAATCTCTGTGCAGTGAGATGGAAATCTGGTACTATTATTTTCTGAGCCATTGAACATCTCAGCTGCATGAAAAGCTGAACTGCTCTGAACGTAAAAAAAAAAAAAAAAAAAAAGTGTCTCAGTTTGTATAGGCTATCTCTCAGCAAGATAAATCCCAGAAACATTTTCATACAAACATAGCTAGAAATAGATATGCCCAGCCAGGGAGCTGTGGCATCCTTCATGTGGACAAGTACTCACCTCCTATTGCACTTTGCTATGTCATCAAACAGGAGCTTCCACCGGGGCCGTCCAATCAAAAGCCTGGAGTTTAAAGCTTGATATTTTTCACCAATTATTTTCTGCAAGAAACAAAAAACTCCATTCTGCCTGATTTGCAAATTGCCTCATATCACCCAGGGCTCCCATTTTTGCTACTGGCTGGCTTGCCAGAGTGCTGAGGTGTAAAACCTGAGCACAAGTACCAAACAGTTGTGATGAGAACTGCAGACATTTTATGCACCAATACCTCTGCTCAGGACCTTTTCAATGGCTCTCCTTGGTGTTGGTTATACATTGTCCCTCATGCAGCTGCTCATTAATTTCCACATTACTTTTAAGCCAATTTACTTAAGCCATAAAACAATAACCATCCTCCTATTACTCATTCCCACACTGGCATTTAATGCTAAGCTGGAAGAAATGCTGCTGAAGCAAAAATCATATTTCTGTCTGAAGTCTTTTTTTAAAAAACTTTGTACAAGTAACTATTAAGATGACTAGGTCTGAAGAAGTAACAAGGGAAATCTTACTTTTCTCCCTGAGAGTAGTTTGCCAGCTGTTTTGAGCTGCTGTAACAGCAGAAAGCAGCCAAAACTGCTCCCCAGATGGAACCCACTCCATTCCAGAATGCTAACTCACCAGCATGCACTTTGACAAGGTGAAATGCCCTCCTATTGCAGGGCATAACCCTGGGTTTGCTGTCCTAACGCAACAGCAAGAGGCAGAGAGTTACACATTATCCAGGCTACCACATTCCCTCCCTTGCTGAACAACTTGAAAGGTTGCTCACACCAATGCAAACATAGCCCTGGACAACTCAGCCTCCTTCGAGCCTTTATAGACAAGAAGCACTTGCTGCCTAAGGGCGGGCTCTTAGCACACAGGCACAAGGGCTTCTCACAAAGGGAGTATGAAGTGCAACTGCCTGAATTTTGGCAGCAGTCAGCACTTTGGACTAACATCAGTGAACACATCACCTGTATGGCCATGGAGACTTAACTCCTCCTTAAGCAATCGTGAGCAGCATTTTGCTTCATGGCAGTTTTGTTCAACAGGCACAAAAAAAGTGACTTTAAAGAAGGACTTCAACCAAAAAGCTGACTTAAATACATTCAGCAGCTGCTTAATTAGTATCACTATATAGCATTGATATACTATATAGTACCAGAAAACTCCCTTTGAATTGACTATTATTTCACTTTCCCCCTCTCATTGCAGTCTTGCTATCTCAAGCAGTCCTGCTTCAGTTTTTAATTTTAACCTAACAATTACATACCAGGTTCATCAATTAGGCATTTTCAAGCACTCCATTTCCATCAACATATGTTGTCCAGGCATTACATTTGTCATAGTCATAACTACTCTAGCTATCACATAATTTAAACTACAGGATTGTGCTCCTACCAGAGCTGTGAATGTTATGCTATCTCTACCTGATAGAAGGCAGATCAAAATCCTTTGGGCATGGTTTTTCACTGCATTTCATGTTTTGCAGTAATTATTAGGCTTGGCTCTGTGCCCCCTGTAGCCAATGGAAAGCTTCCTGACATGCCACAGTAAAGACTTGTACCTAGGTTTATGTGCTAAATAATGTAAAATGAAGATTGCAAGTATAAATAGTTACAGGAGATGCCAAGAGTTGGGGAATTAGCCCAGCCTCAGCGTTGGCAATACATGTCCACTGACAGTTCAGTATAATTTCCAGTCTTACACATCAAGAAATTTCTACCTTTCATCTATATATGAGACAATGAAATAAAAAAGCTTTTAAAAATAGCTAGATTCTTTCAAAATATATATGGAAAAAGAAGATTTGTGCTTGCAAGTTCCTAGAACTATTCTGGTTTGGTTCTTAGCCCAGAAACAATGCAGATTTCCCATCAAACACGGCCAACGGTCTGGTCTGTGGCCTGGCCTGGAAGGACCTTGTTCCTAGAAAAGGAAGATATGGATTTCTGCCCACAACGAATCAAGTTAAGGGTACTGCACTTGACTCTCTGTGGGGATGAGCTGGCGCTCTTGCTCTATCAATGAATTAGTCACCCGAGTTTATGGCCTCAACTCCTGTTTTTACCATCTGCAGTAATCCCCTTCTGCCTTTGACTGACAGTTTGCATTGCCTATTACTCCAAGGTCTAGTTTAGTTTACAAACAACATTTGGCCACATACCTGTATTCCATCTGTTTGACTGAGGTACAGCTGGATATTTATATAGTCTGGCCGATTCTCCTGCCAAAGCTGGGAGGATGATAAAAAAAGCTAGTGAAATAATATTCTTTTTCTTAATGTAAGTGTGAAGTCACTTGTGCCTGCTATGCTGAGGGACATGGGTTTCAGCATCAATGAAGTAAGCTTTTTAAAGAAGTGGATGTGCTTGCATAGTATATTATGCTGCATAAAAAAATATTATTTTAGGAAGCTACATGGCTCTTAAAATACACTTGGAATTGTAAATCTCACTCCTGTCTCAATCTGCCTACTAGCCAAATGACTAAAGGCCACTCAAGTTCCCAGACTGCATGTGCTGCTTCTTCCATCTCATAAAGTAGTCTGGACACAGGTAAGTGTCCAGGCTACTGGAACACAGCAATACTTCAATGAAACATGGGTGAGGGATACTCAAACTGGTTTGTGCAGCTCCAAGAATAAATGAAGCCTGGATCACGCAGCCCAAGCTACTGCTGGAGCTCACTCCTTTTGAGCAAGGCTGCCATTCTCTACAGAATGCCAGGTGTGTGGTGTGGGCATATCCTGCATTTAAGTTGTCAGGATCCCTCCAAACAACACCCATTACCTTGTTATGCAACATACAGAGCAGATCTGCAAACCAGCGGAAAGACTCAATGTCCCTGCACACCCAAATGAAGTAGAGTCTTCTGAGCTTGTAGCATTTCCAGCCGTCCCTGGAAAATAAAACGTGTGGGTAGTGTAAAATTATAATTTAAAAAGGAAACATTAATTAGGATGCTTTGTATTTATTAATGGAAACATGAATTTCCTTTAGAAGCTAACTGCTAAGTTGTTCCTCTAGCTGTGATACATCAGACACTGAATTGACCAACATGGCCTATTTCGGATTATCCTGAGAATATTAAATATCTAGCACAGAGCTAACAGCCATCATAGACACTAAGAAGTTGTCAGCTATACAGATGATTTTGGCAGCAAATATGGGTTGATGTGTCATCATCAAACTTTTATTTCAAAGCAAAGGAGGCATTTTAAGTTCAAGTGTATTATGTCAATGCTTTATTAGGTTTATAAAGAGGCCTGTAAGTGGAAAATATTGACAAATGCAATAATGTCAAGACTTAATTCTGCCTTTCTATGTGAAAGGCTCTGCTTGATTGTAATTAATACTGTAGCAAAATCACAAAGACTAAATCAAATCAGAGCTCCATTGTGTTAGGGAGCTGTGTGATATATTACAGACCTCAGAAAATGCTGGTGGATAAAGTGCAGCCATGGACAGATTCTGGCATTGCATTTAGAAAAACAGGACTCTCGTGTCAGATTTCTAATTCAATTAAAACACAAATAAGTACAAAGGAAGGATTTGAATGAACTGGGAAAGAAAATAGAAATAAAAATATCCTGATGAATACTGAGTTCAAATAAAGCACAATAAAGCACAACTATTCAGGAAGCATTTTCTTAGTTAGCCAACACTGGTTTTTTGTTGTTCTGATCATTGAAATGGTCAGTGCAGTTTCCTCCTTTTCCTCCTAGAATGATTTTCAGATAGAGAAGGCCTGTTCACTGAAAATGCCAACCCTAGAAGCCAGGCCTGATTGAAAATTTCATGATGCATCTCACCATACCCACTGTATCTTATTCCAAGCTCTAGAGTTGCTGCCACATCCAGCAAGGATATAGGGTTAATAGATCTGTGTAAGTTGTGGCTCCAACCAGTGTCTTGCCTCCCCACACTCCTCCCCTGAGGAGCAAGGATGGAGACATCAGCAGCACCAAAGCAGCACACAGAACCGGGAACTCACCTTTCATGTAAACTCCCCGGAGAGAGTAAAAAAATGTTCAGACTGGGGAGCACAGTGTCTTTCAAGCCCTGATTTCCAATTTTTTTATTTGTTAATTGCTGACTTTCCAAACATAATTTCCTCCATCTCTTTCTGACTGCCTAGACTAAGACAAGCACTTAGAAAGGGTCACAATCTGGTCAGATATGACAAGAGAACTATAAACAGTAGCAAGGAAAATAAGTGCCTTTCACCATAAAAAGGGATAAAAGAAGAGAAAAATAGGAAGCATTTTGTATTGAAATGTCCCCGTTCAGTAACAAAACACCACTCTCGGTGAAGAAACACTGCAGATGGACAAAGAGGCTGGACTGCAAGACTTCATCAAACAAGTCTAGCATAGATTTAAAATAGCACCCCAGACACATATGCCTGGGTCTACCTCCAGCAGGATATAGTGTGCAATCCCCCATTACAACCATGTGTAAGTAACATTTCTTGTGTATTTCTGTGTTACATTCCCCATAACAGCCATTATTTCCAGACTCTTGTGCATAAAAGCCTCTAGCTTTCTCTAAAGTACATTATAATTTCTTAAAACAGGGCACAGGGTTCAACAGCTAAATGGAGGGAAGGGCAGGGACATGAATCAAATTATGTACTTAAACAGGAAAACAACAGAGGAGAAAACAAGATTTCAAGGGCAGGCTTTGGATCTCTCCTAGACCTGTATGTTCTTGACACAACAGGACTGGCCTGGCTGCTCTGCAGTGCTGGCACCATTAGGCAGTTTGCATGCTCATACCTGCCAAAATCTGCTTCCAAGCCAGGGCAAAGACACAGGCAGATCAGCCACTAAACCAGTGCCTTGTTGATATTTAAATACTGAGGAGGGAAGCAGACTAAGACTCTTACTTTTCTCCAGAATTATTCACTTGTATATTGTACAGTGCACAAGGGGAAGAGTGGCTACAAAAGCAGGTTATGGAATTAGCTCCTTGGAAATCAATTTATGGCTTTATGCAGGTAAATGGACATTGCAAAATCCTTTAGACACTACCATTTTCTTAGAGTGTCTGTGCAAATTCCTACAGCCTTGGATAACATACTGGGAGAGGAAAACATCTAATTACCTGCTGTTGGCCTGTCCTTGTGTTCCATGACATTTTTTGCTAAACACTGTCAGGGATAATCCATCACAAGGAAAACAGTCATTTTATCCACCTGAGCCCCAGGCTTTCAGCAAAAAATGTACCCTGGTTTTGAGAGGGTGATCCATATGCTCTCAAGAACAGAAAATGAGGGAGCCCAAGATGGTATTTGGGGGCTGCAGCACTACAAGACACACAAGGCTAATAACTTTCAGCAGCACTTGGCACTGTCAGGTCCAATCCAGGCTAAGGACAGAAGAATGTGTACAGCATCTAAATTCCACACTTCCCTTTGGAGTTAGAGCTGACCACTGGCATGTTCATCTTGCAAGAAATGCTTTAATTGGGCATTGTAAAGCCCTCCCAAAGCCAGTTAGCCTCTCAGCCTCTCAGGGCGGGTTTGCTGCTTTGGCTTTACATTAAAATGAAATTTAAAAATAGAGAGAGAAATAAGAAGGGAAAAATGGAAAAACACATACCTAAAATTTAAACTTTTCAAATGGGGTTAAACATCTGCATGGTACCTGAATTCAGGCTGAAACCCTTCTATTAAAACCTCTAGCTTAGACATTTAAAAAATAAAACGAGGAGAGCTGATCCTGCATTTCTAGCAGAAGGTTTGTCACAACTGTCTGACTCCCAAAAACATTAACAGTACACAGCTTAATCTAAGCTGGGACTAGGGGAACAAGTCTTGCTGAAAGGCTGTGACCAGATTAATCACAGGCTTGGCTGGTGGCAGGATACAAAGGCTGGTGACACTGTCCCAGTTCAGGTGCATCTCTGGCACATCTCTGGCACAACTCTTTGGTCTACAGAGCTGGTATGAGAGGATTTTTGCCTTTTAGGGACATCCCAGTCCTCTACATCTTTTCAAGCAATAATTCACTTATGCCAGTGGAAGTTTCCTAAGACCCTCAAAGCCTTTCTGACATGCACTCTTGCTGTAAACTGGGGCAAAATGGCTTTAAAGGCTTAAGCTCACTTACAGCAGTGTGTTGAGCACAGACGCAAATGGTGTAACTCCAATACCTCCAGCCACGCAGAGGCTGACCTCGTAGTTCAGGGATTCCTCAAAGGGACTTCCAAAAGGTCCATCCACATACAGTCTGCATAAAGAGCAAAAAAAGCACACTTTTAGAGGAAGCTGTTAAGATCAGACAAAGGTAAAGAGAAACAAGCTGGAATGAAAACCCTACAAACAATTTGTTTTAAAATTTTTATTAGTCTTGGGATGCAGAACGTGAAAATCTTTTTCCTGGAAAACTTTATGTAGACAGAAATTAATGTACAGGTGGTAAGAAAAACTGTTATCTAAAATCTCTTGGCATGTTCCATGATTAGACAAGCTATTTTTTAATTGAACAAGTGGACGTGACTAAATTATGGCTTCCTATTTTGTCTGGTGTTAGTGGGCAAAGAAATGGCTGTACTAGAAACAATGACTTGGTGGGTCATACACAGGAAAGAAAGTATTTTGGCTAGGCCTGCCTAGGAGGTTCATCTCATACACATTTTCTGAAGGGGGAGAAAAACCACTGAGTTTTTCCCCTTTGACTTATGTCTATCATTATTAAAACCATTTGTCCACTTGATTTTAAAGATTATTTAGGGGATTGTTTCCATTTCTAACCCATTTTTAATACTTCAGATACTACTGGATGGAACATTGACTATAATGTAGAAGTTGGCTTTAGGTATTTTCAAGAGTTTGACCTCCTACAAGATATTTCCTACACCACTGACAATTTGAGCAAGGTCACCTATAGACAGCTCAAAATTTATGGGCTGTAAGACTTCATACCTCTATTCTACCTATGGAAAACCAAGTGCATATCTTACCGCAGTAACAGATTCATCTTTAGAAACTGCTGTAAAGAGAACTTGAACAGCACATTTACTCAAGGGCTGTTCTGTGTATGAGTGGGTCACTGATCAGGACGTTTTAGGTAACTGCTGAATACAGCCAAGTGTGGTGGGACCAGCACTGTGTGCAGCAGTTCAGTGAACAGTACTTGCCCACAGGTCTGCTGGCCAAGAGCAAGCTTTGCCCTGAATCCACTAAAAAGTTCCAACACACATCAATTTCATGCACACACACACTGGTACTTATTGCACAACTAAGCTGCATATACTCCATGCCTAATGAAAGGGCCTAAGTTTCTTCTTTACAACAACAGCCAGAGAATTAAAGGCAGAGAAGACTTCTCTTTTCCCAGACAAAGCCTTCCAAACCTCATCTGATTAATTCCTTTGGAGGGCTGGATTTTAGCCATAACTTAAGTCCTCAGTCTGATCTCATTTCTTTTAGTTTTGTGGTCTGACCCTTGGCATCATTTTACCAGTCAAGACAACATCCTGTCTGTGTGTCTTTGGCCAATATAGTCCCTTTTGGAATTTTTTTTCCAGACCTCTGCTATTGTTGCTTGATGCCTCATATGTTAGGCTCATTCTTATGTGGTGTCTTAATTGAACACAGATAACTACCAACTTTCTGATGGATCTGAAGGCTGATCCTTAACTATGTCCTGTCTTACAAACTCCTTACTTGGTGTCCTACCTGGACAAAAAGGGAGAAGACACTGGCCCAGTCACAGACATCATCAGAAGGCATTGGAAATGTTTTTCAGCAACCAAATTTTTTTAACTAAGCTATCTTCATTCTAAATATGTTTACTCTTATTTCTGCATTTATAGTCTCTACAATATTCTACAAACATCCTCTTGGGGAGTTTCAAAGCTTTGCAATGTCAGGTATGTTAGTTGCAGCATGATGGGAATATTAGAAAAACAAATTCACTCCTTACTTAGGACAGACATATTGTTTTACACAATGGGGCCAAGAAAAACTTAACTGGCGACGTGCATACAGTATAAACAGAACTTTAGGTATCTGCTCATTAAATGTTTCCTCTTGCATAACACTTTATACTACATTTACTTAACAAGGGTTTATTTTCCACTAATGATACCACTGCCAGTGCAGGGTGCAGCAGCAGCTGCTGTAAGAGATCTAAAAGTTGCACTGTTTGACAGAGGAGGTAAAGGAGCATCTCTTATTTAAATAAGCAATAGATGAAATGTTGAGAAGCAGGTTTTAATACTGAAATAATGTGGTCCAAGGGATATTCAGAAATAAGTCACAAATCTTATGGGTCTCAGATGTATACGTAACAGATGTACATAGAGATCTAATTTTGGGATATCAGAGTATGACAAAAAACAAAAAAACCCAAAACAACTAGATAACAAAGACCAGTAACCCGTCATTCCTGACAGACCTCATATACCCTACTCAGACCCCATCTAGCTGGTGAAATCTACAGAATTGCTCCTAAAGGTATGAAGAAGAAAAGTACAGGCCTGAGGTCCTTACATTCTGGGCAAGCAGCATTAACCTTCCTTTGAACACACAAACTTAAAGATAACATTTCGAGTGAAAAACACAACCTAATGAAATAAAAACAACCAAGGCACATTCTTCCAGAAATTACCACAGTGGATGTGACAACAGTTATATATTGTAGGGGTATCACTTAACATAACTGCACTACTTGAGGACTACCTGAATGTGTGCATGTATGTCTGATCTCAGAGGAATTAAGCAATTCCTGGAAAGTCTGAGTGCCTCTAAATAATACTGACATGATCAGGAGTGGAAAAATGCAAAACTAGATCTGGTCACAAGAAACCAGTCAAGCACAGTGCATGCCAGAAATTCAAGAAACAACCTGCAATTAAATATGCATTTTGGTCAGAATGCTCCAGTTTGTGGTCCATTAGCCCCATCTGGCCTGCAAAGTATTTCTATTTGCCCACTGTGTCTTCCTCCGAGGGAGTGAGCAGCAGTTGCTTGGACAGCAGATGCAGCCAGAGAAGCCAAGAGCCTCCTGCTGTGTCTGCATGTGGTCCAGCACAAAGCAGTCAGAAGTCACTGCTTCCAAGTGTGAAAAAGAGAAATGGGGGAAAACCTGGAGAAATATTGCTACTGCGCTAACCCACTCCACCAGTTCCAGCCTGAAAAGACTGATTCCAATCATAACATGATCTCCCTGGAAGATTTTGTTGGAGGTCATAAATATGCACTATTTAATCCCATTTTACTACGGGGATAATTTATAACTGAGACAAACGTGGCCCTGATGCCTTAATGGCAGTGGTCATTTGTCCTTTTCTTATTCAAGTCAGTGGAAGCAGGAAACCTCCTGATGCCATATCAAATGGCACAGGGTTGAACAGAGCAGTCAGTGATTCAGTCACAGACTTCTGCAGTGATTATGCAATTTTTGTTTCCTGTCAACATGTTCCTCCTTTCATTTGGTAGGACTGAAAACTTTTGCATAAAAGCAGTTCATTACTGAAAATGAAATATCACAGCACTCAATAAAAAGCCAAGGGGGATAAGATGCTTCTTGAGCTGTGGCCCAGATATATCACACTACCATCCTATGCTCTCCTACCCCCCAGCTTTCATTTAATTAACATGAAGGAAGGGAATGGAATTTTACTAAAAGTTTAGAAATTGCCCCTTCAGGCAAACTTATTCAAATAACGAGTTGTTCTTTTCACATGTATTCACTTCCAGTCTTAGGAGTGCTCTTGCTTATTACTGTGGCACAATTTTTAGCTCAGAAAGAGAAAAAAAAGCTCTTCAAAATAGAATACATCACAAAAAATAGCAGAGCACATTATTAAAAAGCATCTTAGAGATATCTTCTATTTAAAGCACACTCCCATTCTACAGTGCAGTGGTATCAAAATAGCCCAACAAGCACCAAAACAGCTTGTTCCAATGCTGGACAAAGCCACTGCACTAACATGGGACTGCCCCTAAACTAAGGGACACTGTCTCAGGGACACAGGCAGCTGTACAGTTTTTGAGATCCAAGTCATTATTTTCCATAAGAAACTGCATAGTGATGTGTGGAGACATCTGCTTACACCTCTTGGACTTGGCTCTCAGTGCCATGCTTAACATCAGGGTGTAGCAGCCCTTAGAAAAGATAATGCTTTGATTGTACTTCACAACCCAACAGTAAATGATGTTATCACTTTTTTTCCTAGGCTCTCTGGGAGCTACTGTAAGACATTATCTGGGATATTAGTGGAATAACAGATGGATAGGGGAGTTAAATCAAGAGCTCATAGGAAATTTTAATTAAAGCAGTATCATCATCTGCAGGCTGAACAAAATGCTTGGATACAATGTACTGCATAGAGCACAAAAAGTGAAATCCTAGTCCGACTGAAGTTTCAGGCAAAGCTCTTACCAATGTCGGCTGAAGAAGGATTCAAACCAGCAGCATGAGATTTTATATCCTTGGTATTCAGTTCTTACTAAGATCCATGTGTAGGTATCTTTGTGTGAGCACACTAAGTTCTGGATACAGTCATGAGATACAGTCAATAAAGCTAATGGAGCTGAATTCCTCTCCTGATTCCTTATAAAAACATCATTGACATTCTCCAAGATCATAATAAAATCAACTAAACAACTCTTCCTCCCATGCTTGTTCTTCTCTTCCTACCAAAACCACATCTCAGTACTGATGGATTCAGCCTTAGAACTCCAAGGAACTGACTGACCATCTGATGGCTGAAGCAGTTTCCTTATGTTCTTCTGCTCTAACTACCTCTGCTGCACCAGAGAGATGCAATCATCTCTCTCTGATAACCCACAATATCAGCTTCCACCCCCACATGACAAATATTCAAATAAGTGCCACCATGTTCCTCCCACATTTTCCTTCGTGCCTGGGAGGGAATCTCAGTAAACATCTGCAAAGGTATTTCATTATCTCCCTTCAAATTCCTTCTTAAGACTCCTCTTTCCTCTGATATCTAAAAAAACAGGCTCTTGATGTGCTCACTGTAGCTCAGTCATATTCTGGATCAGTACTGTCTCACTGTTTCTCTGAATTGTGCTGTCTGATTGTACCCATCTGTTGTCTGCTGTTTCTCCAGTTTAAGTTGGTTTGTCTCTCTGCTGTGTGGCTCTGTCTATCAGAATGGCTTCCTGATGCCTGACTCCTTCTTCAGGCCACCAGCACAACAGAGATCAGAGAAGGATTGCTGGAAGCCATCCAAATCTGAAACTTGTATCAGAGACAGTCTTTCATAGCCTGCAGAAAGCAAAACAGACTACTGCACTGTTCTAGAACATTTTGGAGTCCAAGGCTCAATTTACATTTTTCAGTAAAAGCCTAACTATAACAAATTATGTGATTTTTAAAAGAAGCTGCATTTACTACTATCAAAGCTTTTAAAATATTTTTTGCACCAAAATCAAGACAGCCACTTCATTTTATGAAGTCAATAGACAATACTTCACATCATTATTTAAGCCTCAATTTAAACATGTACACTCTGACACTATGTTACCAGAGGGGTTGTGATTATTGACAGCATTTCAGTACCAATAGTCTTTTACAAAAGAACCACTAGTGAACAAAGCATGCCATCCTTGGATTTTATGGATCTCCAAAACTACAACAGCTTTTCAAGGTTTAAAAGTGTCACAAAATGTGACATCTGGCATGTGTGATCAGAGATTCCCATGTGTTCTCCTGACACTGTGAAGGATGATGTTTCCATTAAAGAAATCAGCAGCCCCTTAGACAAATAAGCCTGCAAACCCCAGTGAGTCCAATTAAGTTTATATACTGTTTTGTGCAAGATTGCAAAGGGCTATGATTCTAATTCAGGTTTCATTAGCCATCCTCACCTGATTTTTTTAACTGCTTAAGTTTAATTTCTGATTGATTATTCACTTTTTTTCCTTACAACTTCAAACATATTCTTACAGTATGTACTACAGCTTGCAGAAGTTTCCTACTCTTTTCTACCAAAGCGGACTCCTTGATCAGCTAGTGAAATACCTGATTATAACAACATGGATGGCTCAAAAAACTACAGAATCAATTAGCACCAAATTTTCTTCAAATAGAAATCTGCTAAATCATTATTATTTTTAGAATTCTGTAAGAACCACCTGTTTTAGTATATCTCAGTTCCATTTATTTCTCTCTGACTGAGCAAAAAAACCAAAACCACCTTTTCTCAGCTCTTTATACTCCCAAGGGCTGAGAGGCAACTAAAGAAGAACTTCCAGCTCTACAACATCCTTAGCAAGAGGAAGTATATTGAAGGCATGATGATAAGGGCAAGAAAGTGGAACAGCTGAGCAGATACCCATATTTTCATGGATAATGGTCCTCCTGTAAATCCCAAACTGAGATTCATGGTTTTCTATGGCACACAGTGTAGGTTTGAGAAGATTCAGCTGGAGTGGGCTGGAACACTACAGCAGCAGAAGTTGTACAATTACCTTTTGGTAGCTGGACCTGTAACAGGGGAGTGAGGAGGAGGAGAGAAGAAAAGAACCTCCTAACTATGAACCAGAATTTCAAAAATGGATGGAGATCGAACTACTGCTGATGGCAACAGAGAACAGCCTTGCACCTCTGATGGACACCCTTACAAACACACCTCTTCCTTGTTCATGACTCCCACAGCAATCTGAAAGCAACCTCTCAGATCAAGTTAGTTTCCCTCAGAACTGAATAAAATTATCTAAATATTGCCTGAAGTATTTATGGAGAACTCATATTTTTGACTACTCATTGCTGACTATTACAGGAGAGAAGCAACAGTTTACACCATTCACTCACTCCATTAAAACGTCTGTAAAATCACAATGAGAACTACAATCAAATATAATTACAAATCGAGGCAACTTTTCTCTCTGAAAGTACCTGTACTTCCTGTACCAAATTTTTGGGTCAATATTCTTAATTAATGCTGCATTAATTCTTCTCCATGGCAACCTTTTTAAGGTCATTTTTACAAAACGTTCTCAAAATGTATTCTTTTGATTAAAGAACGCACAATTTCATTTTATTATAACAAGAAATCCCATTGTACACCTTTTTCCTTGCCCATTTCAATTTCTATTTTGAGAAGTGCCTTTCTTCTCTATAAACTTGCCTCCTACCAATTTTTCCTGACGTAATCAAGAAAAAATAAAAGAAGAGCATTTGTAATGACTGCACCACATATTGTATCTTGTTTTTTGAAAGTGTATTTGTTACATCGTTAACTGATAAAATGCTGCAGACCAGCAACCACAATGAGGTAGAATGTGCTTGCCATATTTCTCCACAACCCATTTACTGACACAGAATTTATCTGCTTATCTCACTGCAGACTGTATTTCTGCTTTAGAGTAATCCACTTCCATATTTGACCTTTGGTCAATATTTACAGGAAGCTTTCTATTGCCTACACCACTGCTTTTGGTAGTCATCTCAGAGAGGTGATGCCATCCAACAGATGGTATGGAAGTAGTGCCAATATTAGACCTCTTCCTCACTTGGTAAATGATACCCACTGAGACAGAATATCCCATGTCTCCACACGAATGGAAATACTTGCAGCATCAGCTTCTGTAGAAGCCTGGAAGGCAAGCTGGCTAATGTTCATATCACAAACAGGAACAGCTGGATGGATAGCTGTGGAGCCACAGAAGGACTGTTGGTGGCAACAGCCAAGCATTGTTTGCATCAACACACTGTGAGAAAGAACAGGATGTGGCTGGAGAAGGGGCCATACAGATGTAGGGCAGCACTTTCCTGGGACAAACATCCTTCCTCGGCTCCTGGAGAAGAGCACAACACAGTACAGCACAAGTGCAGGAGTGAGGTCAAAAAGTGGGAATGGAATGTAGAGGGGATCAAGACCACCAAAGACCTCTGACCCTTTTCCATACTGATGCAACCACATTGCACATTTCAGATGCTGTTTCAAATTTTTTGCATCTCTAATTATTACATATTAACCAGCACTGGAAGTCTAATGCAATTCCCTCAAGCCAGGATTTGGGTATTCTCAGTTGAAGTAAAAATGGGAGAACTACATGGGAGTTTAGGACTCAGGAAAGCCTGACGGTACATAAATGAGTTTCCCACCCCTGGTAGCTCCTTTCCAGTTACAAATATACTCAGGAGACATACCAAAGGGCAAAATACTTCTTTGGATAGAGTAGTCTGGGGAAAAAGAAGACCACTCTAGTTAAACATCCACACTGCCACAGGCCTTCCCCATCAAGCTCCAGTACACCTTAGAGATGGGGAAAGAAAAGTTGGCTACTGCTGACAAATTACAAGGATGACAAAGTACAGGATTTAAAATTCTAGCTAGGTATCTGCATTAACAAAAGAGGAGGAGAGAAGCAGCTGACTGAAGTGCTGGCAGATACAGCTGGCAGCAGATCAATCTGAAGACAAGGACAGGCATATCACAGCTCTCTCCAAAGTCAGCCTGCTCAGGCTCTTTGGAGTGGATTAAGTAGAGATGAAGAATTCAAAATTAAGAGAATATCAAGGAAAGGAAAAAAAAAACACAGAGACGCAAATCTCACAACTAATTCTTCATTTGGAATGAACCAGTTACTCCTGCAATCAAATGGGATCGTCAATATCTGTTAAAACGTAAACACAAATACGCTATCTAAAATATAATTAACCCCCTTGAAAAATTTGCCATGTCTCACTGTTGATTCCTTTCTGTCTTAGGGCTTACATTGGGTAAACAAAGGGACTTTGTCCAGTCACAAGCCCATATTTAATCTGGAAAACTCCCTTTTTTTTAAAAAATGTCTCTCTCAGCTATACTTCCCTTAAGGAAAGTTGTTCTCCATGAGTTTCACATCCTATACAGACCAGTGATTGTGACTGTAGGACTAAGTTTCCTTCAGGGCAGCTTCATGAAGCAAGTCATTACTGGCTTGGGGTCTGTAAAGTAGCTTTGCTTGAATTTAGCTGCCAGAAAGCCTGGAAAGAAATTTTCCAAATATTCCTCTGACAGTTGAAGAGAGAGGTCTGCAAGATAAGTGATAATGCAACTTCAGATGGCTTCCAGATGTGTAGTGATGGTCAGACAAGCTCATTTCCTGAAGCAGAGAGTCTCTTATGTGGAAGGGGTACAGAACATTGACAAGGCCAAAATGTAAAGAAAGAGCACCTGTCTGGCAGTAGAGTGAACCATTCACAGTTGGAATAAAATGCCAGACTAAGGATGAGATCACCCAAATTGGATCAGGAATTTCTGAAGTCAACAGAAGCCTACAGATGAGTCTGCACATAGATTCACTGGCAGAAGCTTATCATCTACCAGAAAATATACTGCATTA
Organism: Illadopsis cleaveri; assembly: GCA_013399915.1. NCBI lineage: Eukaryota > Metazoa > Chordata > Aves > Passeriformes > Timaliidae > Illadopsis > Illadopsis cleaveri. The sequence continues at coordinate 303,921 of VXBB01024301.1, forward strand.
CATCATAGACGAGCTCAGTGCAGTCCTGACTATCTTGACCTCTTCTTTGTTTTTCTCTGACTGTGCTCCAACTTCTTATTTCCAGTTCTGTTTTTCAGAGTGAATGGCCTATTATTGTCTGCAGTGTTCCAGTTTCAGTCCTGCGAAGGCCCTGTATAATGACATTATTATTCATAGGTGGCAGTGTCATTGCTATTACCTTTCTAGCCATACAAAGATGCCTCTGTGCAGCTGTCTTGGGTTGTTCAAAATAAAGAAATTTTTATCCCTTGAATTTTTACATTCCTTCAAGCTCTTACCTTTCTATGTGCTCATATTAACAGAGCCTTACTTTTTAGCATTTCTCAAGGAGTTACATTTAAGAAGCTCACAAAGAACAGGTGATCCCCAACAAAACAGGCGAGTCACTTGGTGAGAGACTGAGAGATATGGGACTAGTGTTTAATTACTGTAAATACATAATTCTTTTCCTAACTCTTCCGACCCTCACTTTTCATAAATATCCTGAGGTCTACAACCCACTGGGTGAGAGACACTGCTGCAAGACAAGGTGACAGAGGCTGGGCATCACAGCAGAATGAATACCTCTGGCACAGAGTCAGGGTCTAAGCCAAAGGAGCCTCTCCTGTAGGTTCAATATCAGTTCCTATCAACCACGACCCCTGAAATTGCTCTGCATATATACAGAGAAACACCACTGGGTGTGACCAGTCTTGTCCTTATACGCAACGACTCATGACATGTGAGACTTCTTGCGCAAAATCAGTGTCCTGCACCTCCACACTGATCCCCATCATGTTTGTCATCATTGTGAGATGTAGATCCCAGGACTCTGTCTCAGGTCTAACCTACAATGACAGTTTTTACCAGTCAAAAAGGAGGAGAGGTCCACACTTTTAATCCCACCTCTCTTATGCTTATCCACTGTCATTTCCAGAATGTCATTTACATTCTCTTAATGCTCTTTGTTTTGGTGAAACCAGAAAGCAACACATTCTCAGAACTCTCCTCCATGAGACTGGGTTTAGTTGAAGTTTAACTAGTTTAATGCTTAAGTTTACTTGAGGCTGCACATCAAATCCTGTATTCAGTTTTGGGTCCCTCATTTCAAGAAAAACATTGAGCTGCTGGAATGAGTCCAGACAGATAACGGCAATGAAGCTGATGAAGGGTCTGGAGTAAGTCCTATAAGGAGTGACTGAGGCAGCTGGGGTTGTTTCACCTGGAGAAAAGGAAGCACAGGAGGGACCTTATCACCCTCTAAAACTACCTGAAAGGAGGCTGTAGCCAGAGTCTCCTCCCAGGCAACCAGTGACAGAACAAAAGTACATAAACTCAAGCTGTGCCAGCGGAAGTTCAGGTTGGACACAAGGAAGAAATTTTTAACTGCAAGGGTGGTTAAACACTGGAACAGACTACCCAGGGAAGTGGTGGAGTCACCATCCCTGGAAGTGCTCAAAAAATGACTGCACAAGCCATTTAGTGGAATGGCTTAGTTGACTTAGTGATTGGTCACAGGTTGGACTCAATAATCTTGGAGGTTTTGTTCCAACCTTAATGATTCCATGATTCTAACAGGTTTCATACTTTAATACACACAGACAAAAGGTTGTTATAAAGTATGAGCCTAACAATTTCCCCACTCCATGTCAGTCTTTCTTATTCAACAATTTCTCTTTTGATGAACTGTCAGACATTTCTGCCTATTCCAACTCATCTTCCTTTTCTTCCATCCATCTCCTAAAATTTGCCAGATGATTCAGGAATTTCATTCCATCTGTTCTGATATACACTATCCTCCCTGGTCCAATATCATCCAAGGATTTAATTAACTTGGTGTTTACATCTCCCTCCTTATCATTCATTATTTGATACATTGAAAGAACATATCCCAAGATGAATTGCTCTCTGTTTGATACCTTACTCATTTTAAAACTCTCTGCTTAAGAACTATTTGCTGCTTCCCACCTGTCAACATTGACTTTTTCTTCATTTAATACACTGTGCTACATTCTTATCTAGATAATACTTTGCTGAATTCTCTATAGAAAAAAATCCGATTCTGGTACAAAACAAATGGCAAAAATGCCATTGAATTAGATGATATCAGAATTTAGTTCTGCAGGAGCAAAAGGTGTTTTATCAAGCAGAAATACGCTATAAAAGTAGGTTAGCTTTAGTGGAACAGCTTTTTGCCATTTATCCTGTTATGGTGCCTATATCTGCAGGTGAAGACAATAGGACATGGGCAGTACAGAGTGGATGAAATTCTAGCCCTCTAGGTTCTGCGTATCTACTAAACCTCACTCTTTTTAAGACCTCACTCTATCCATCAGCTGTGATCAGTGATTTAGGTGTTGCACATACCACTTACTTCACTTCTCTTTAAGGATTCTCTTAACAGCTGTAATTTAAACAAATTGTAAAGGTAAAATTGGACAGACAGGTGAATACTTTCCAGTTGTTCCTCTCTGACATTCTGAAAACTGCATTAATGTTTTTCCTAATGGCTACATATATCAACCATTTGCTAAACCACCACTGAACATTTCTAACATCAGTTCAACTACTGTGAAAGTGCCTAAAGATCCCTGACCAAAAGGTACTTTGCCCTTGGCGCAGGGACTTTACAAAGAGCAAAAAGAGAAAGGAGGAATGCAGCAGCTTAGGTGCTGTGCTGGGATCAACCCAGTCTCTGTCTTACGTTTCTTAAGAGAACTTGGGCAAAGCAGCTTGACACTGTGTGACAGTATCTACCTGTTAGACAGAAACAGTTGTATTTCTCAGACAGAGATGAGCAATGCAAAAATGACCTCATTAAAAGTTTGTAAGGCCCATAAATACCCTGTAATGGTGGCCATAAACCTCACCAATAAATGAATCACAATCTTTAATGAGCAAGTAAAAGGAAAGGAGTACAGCATCATACAAAGGAGTGTTTCTAGATATTTGTTGTTTTACGTTTTCCATCTGTCCAACTGATGGCTTTCATTGGCAGATCTGACCTGACAATTTAAAATAGGGTAAGCAATAGCTTCGTATCTCATTGGAGAAGCCTTGCCAAGACAAACAAATTTAAGAAAGGGTAAAGATGACCGTGGATAAAGCCACCATCCTTGTTATTTCCTTGTTAATTCTATTTCATCAGTTTAGTTAACCTTAGATGACAGTGTTCAAGTACCTGAGTGCCTAGGGGGGTTTTTAACACAAGTGGCCCAATGACAATAAAACCATACATGATTTAGAATTACTTTTGATATATATTTTTCCGTGAACGAGTTTTAATGATAATTTCCCTTGAAATGTCATTCTTCAAGGAACCTTCAGCACAGAGATAAGCAGACCCCAGACTCTGCAAAACTGAGATATTTTTGGTTTTTTAATCAATGCTAAATATTTCAGTCATGAGTCTTCTTGCTGGATATCACAAGAATTATCGAGCAAGGGAACAAGCTAAACTTAATTGGCTCATAATTGCCAAAACATTTCTATGTGGTGCAAATGCTATTCACTGGTGCCAGAATCTGAGTGCAGGGCCAAATAACTAAAAACAAAGTTAATTCGGTGAGGGGGGTGTCTCCGACCACAAACAGCTGACATAGCCAATGCAGACATAAATGGATTCTTAAGTTCCAGTGGTGCTCTTAAGAGCTGCCTGCAGCCAACCTGCTGTGTTTTACTATCAATTACTTGAGAGAGAGACAGATCAAATTTTGATAGCTCCTGTTTGCATGGCTTCTTTAAAGTGTATTCCTTAACTCTAGTGCAAATATGCACCAACAAAAAAAGTTAATAATCAATCATTACATATCCAGTTACTGCCATCTAACAACAGAAAGGCAAAATATATATAGATACACACTAACTATGCTCTCAGACAGCGAGGCACAGCTACAGATGGAGCAGTGAAAGTTAGGAAAGCTGCCCATCTCAGCTTGTGCTGACTCTGAAAAGAGGGAAGCAGGGGCTGAGCACCAGGGACAACCCTTCTGCTGCACTTAAAGCTTGGAATTAAGATGTTCAACTGCTAATGGAACCATGTGTGAAAAAAGACTTCCAGATGCTGAACTCAGCCCGTTTTCTCATCAGGACACAGCAATTCACAAATAAATTAACAAGACTTCAACCTTCCTTCCTAGCACAAAACAGAGGAAGATGAGGTTGTCCATCAATACCAACATTGCTTGCCTGTCCCAGAAGAGCAGTGCCCAGAGGCTCTCATTACAGCCTGTGTCACTGAACAAGCTCATTACATTTTGCTTTGCTGATCCCAGAAGCTAAACCGGCTCTTTTGAATTAAGGAATCTTTCTCCATGTAATGTATGGACTGTGCACAAACCAGAAAGTTACATCTAACCTTCCCTTCCCTTCCCTTCATTCAGAAAACAAACTATATTAGAGTTTCTTTCATTTGCTTCAGTTCAGCAGCCATGTCTGACATATGTGAGTTGAAGCAGAATTTCATGTTGTTTCCTTGAAACAAAACAGGGCTGACAGAGAGGCTGGCATGTAACAACTGCCCTTCACAGAAAGTCTGCTCTTTCTGGATGGAAAGCAGCACAGCATTTCACTCTGGCATAACTTAAATATGTAACCAATGACTATCACACTGGTTACAGATCAGCAGTGATCCTTCAGGACAGCAGCACTCAGAAACACTGGCACAGACACTGAATTGCTCACTGCATCACCTTAATAAATAGATTTTGGTACTTTCTGTTCTTTCTTTATACTAAAAAAATTATGGAAAGCCTGGGTTCAGTTCACAATTCCATACCAGCTTGAATGAAGTTCCATTTTCCTAGATTTGAGCAAAGTGAGTGGGATCTCTCCAACGCACTTCAAACTCTTACTCATGAAGTGACATGTTGAAATCCTAGAGATAGTTCCCTTGAAAACTGCAGTGGCAGGAGATACTCTTGGTGTATTATTAAGATCACAGAGTTTCATCTTTACAATGCCCAAACAGCCAGAACATCCGGTTTGTGACTCCTTCACAAGACAACATTACATCCACATGATTTGCCTTGTCCAAATTGAAGCACAAGAAAATGGATGGCTCAGTTCTGCCACCATTCCTTTGCTTGTTCTGGTAAAAGAGTACCACGTGATGGAGAAATTGTCAACAGCCACTTCCATTGCTGTATTTTCCCTAACAACATTAGGAAGTAAAGCACAGGAAAACAAAGTACAAACAGCTTTCAAGTCTTTTGAGAATGGATGCAAATACTGTAATTTTGAAGAAATCACTGTACATGCATGTCTGTATTTCAAATATTGTTCAGAAAACTTCAGCTATCAATGCAAATAAAAGAATAATTTAATCTATTGTAAGACTTTCTGAATTGGTTCAATATAATAAAAATATTCAATCTGTTCAGGTGATTTGTCTAATAGAGGAACTAATTAAACCTTAAGAATATTAAAAATCACCAACACTAATGTACCTAAAAAACCTATTTTTGAAGGCAAAGTATACAGTGAATGGAAAAACAAAGCTATAACATCCTTACGTAACATCATGATGCACCATGCAGAGGGAAAACAGTATCTTGGAAACTCTCAGGCATTTTTCTTTCATAAGCCATTTTTGAGTATTTTTTAAAACCAGAGAAGATATGGAGAACACTTGTAATATAGGTTATCATTTCCATTCTGGTCAAGTGGACTTGGGGTAAGAGGACTGACCCTGATGCTGTGGGGGTTTTTGGAGTAGGCAGCAATTTTGCTTTATACAAGCTCCCAGGGGAATGAGAAAGTTTTAAATGTTTGGTTTTAAATGAGAGTTTGATTCTACATGACTTTCAACCCCACACAAATTTAATTTAAACCTTGTTTTATAAAGATACCTTGACAGCAATAGATAATTAAGACATAAAGCAAAGTGTTATATGAAAGTTATTAGGCTCTGAAGCAAATTATTTTCATATCTTTTCTTTGTGGTTGCTGCCTATAAGACACCTTCTCTCATTGCTTTAATGGAAGAAAAAATGTCACTACAATTCTTGATACAACAGAAATGCATTGCTAATCACCTCACTTGACACACGTGATGCCTCATGTGAGGTACAGATGCTTAGACTAATAATTTTCTGCAAACCCGTAACCCAGAGGATTCTTCTATTAAAAAACAACAACCAGGAACTCTGAATATCACCAAATTTATCTTCACTATCCAATAAATCAGTACATATCTTCTATTCAAACAGCTTTTGTGTTTGGACTTATGTACTTTAGTCTCCAATTCTGTTTGTGAACAGCTCAGCCAGCTGATTAGGCAACAATCAGAAAGGATTTGGCAGCTAATATCTGCAACTGGGCTGTTGCAGTCCTGCAGCTGCTAACAATGTTTTCCAGCTGCTAGCTGTCTGGCCATTCAAAAGCACTTGTGATTCTTTCAAACCACTTGACAAGGTCGTAGAGGAAGTTTCCTTGGGGCTCAGCTTGGTCCACTGGGCATTATCAACCAGCAGCCAACTCCTGTCCTCATGACTGAGGATAATTAACATCTACAATAACATACTATAGGATGAGACAGCTTTTCCACCACTGCCAATTTTTACGACTTCATAGTTCTGAGCTAAGCTCTAGCCCAGATGCTCAGACAGCTTCCTCCATAAAATGGGGCTGACGTGTTTATTTGGGGATGCTCAGTTCAGGGTGGTCCTCCTGGTATCCCACAGCCCAGGTCTTCTATATATTTCTCTGAAGAGACAGGGAATGGCTGTTAGATCAACATGGGCCTGTTGCTGCCTCTGATTATCACCAAGAGTTTAAAGGCCAACATACTTCATGAAAAAGAAATGTGAAGTGTCTCCCTTATATAAACATTAAAGAGGCTGGCACTCAAAACTGAACCACTCCACCAGTGCCACTCACCAAAAAGCTGCTAAAACTGAAACCCAGGAACATGTCCTGAAAATCACCCTTGCCAATTTTATGCAAAACTAGAACACTGCAACAGTCTCCTTTGTCTTGAATGCTTGTGCTTCCCTCTCCTCTGCATTACTAAGGCATGAAGAGACGCTTGGTACTCATGAAATGCTTATCTGACAGTTTACCTGCATCTTCAAACCAATTGACAATGGCCAGAACTGCAATGAGTGTTGATAAATTTATACCATTGTTAAAGACCAGTAAGTACATTTATGGTTTATATCTTACATGAAACACAAAGGATGACATGGCAGACAGGTGTTTTTTTTCCTCCAAACGTTTAGGGGCATAACATTGTCCTTTATTATAGCTGGAATCTTTCTTTTCTCCCTTTTCCACCAAAACTTACTAACAAAACACCAAAAATGCTGCCTCCTTTAACAGTTTCTCTGAAAGAAAACAGCCTTGGGGTCCCTCACTGAAAGAATGGGCCCAAAAATAAAAATGCTAATGTGCAGGTAGGCGTATAGGACTGAATGAATGATGCTGCCCCCTTTTATCTAGAGTCACATGGAACCACAGAACCACAGAATGGCTGGAGTTGGAAGGGACCTCTGGAGGTCATCTAGTCCAACCCCCACCTGGAGTAGGTTGCACAGGACTGCTGCATCCAGGAGAAAATTACTATTGTCAACAGCCAAAACTCCTTAGTACTTGTTTCTCTTTTCCAGAGCCTGGAGCTTGGATTTCTGTAACTATGGTAATTGTGAAACTACTTTTTAAAACTAATACAAGCCATTATTTTTAAAACTATGATAAAATTGGATATAAGGGCAGAAGGGATCCTTTTAACTCTCTTACATAATGAATCAAAGAACCTCACTAATAATTTCAGCAACAAACTACTATAACTTCTGTTTGAATTGTGTTAAAAAAACATCCCTCAAGATATCTGGTGGCAGATAATTCCCCACAGTCTCATAATGCTGTTCAATAGTAGACATGTATGTATCAATTAATTGGCAAGCTTTATCAAGAACCATGCTCACACTCCTAGACAGCCAAATGAAAACCAGCGCTAATGATTCGTCTCACCCAATTCACTTTGAACAAAGCAATGATTTCATCTCCCAAAAGTTGTGAAGGGTTTAATCATCTTTTATTCTCAGTCAGCCTTTTCCCATTCTAAACCAGGACTATCACATTGTTTTGCATAAAAGAGTTCATGCCTGCTATTGAGCCACAACTATGCTATGATAAACAGGTAAGTTCAAGTAGCATTCTCTTAAAAGAGAATACGGACACAAAGCTTCATACTGCACACAGTATTCACATAGAGCATCAATTTTGCATGTATGTTGCTGCACAAATCTGTTTTTTTTTTTCCCCCACATCTTTCTACCTAGAAAGATTTGTACTTGTGCCTTAGATTTCAGGTCTGAGCCCTGCTGAAGTTAGCAGCAAAATTTCCCTTGACTTTAAGGGGACTGGTTCACTCTGTACTGTTCTTACATGAACTCGAGGCTTTTAAAAACAGAACAAAATTGTCTTTATTTTGCAAGTTATTGCAGTACTGTACTGGTATTCTAAACAAATACAGCCTATGTCTCAAGGAATTTATGACCCATATCTTAATGTGTAGTCCTAATAGTTCAAGATACTGACTTGGTCCCATTTGATATTATCTGTATGGGTCCACACGAATTCTTTGTAGAATCTGAGCTCAAAGATGTATTGCACAGTATGAATTACTGTCCTCTTTCTTTCTGTTTTCATTTCAGTTTCAAAAAAAATTAGATCCACTACTTGCATTTGTAGTCCTATAACATGATTGCTTTTTTTAATGAACAGCTAGGAGCTACCCCATTGCTACTGTTCTTTCCATTTCGTAAAAACCCTTCATAATAGGAAAATGCATTTTACTAAGAATGAGGGTTTTATTGTCGTGGAGCTCAGCCTTGCATTGGTTTGTAAACTCTACAGAATAAGGTGTTATCACTGCAAAAAGTCATATTAAAAAAAAAAATTACAAGGAAAAAAAAAAAAGAAAATAAGAGACAAAATTGAAACCCCCTAAAAATATTCTTCTGTACAAACAGCTTGAATTTCTTTGAAAGGTCATTCCAGATTCCTTAAGCAGGTCTCTTTTTTAAATCAAGTCATCAAAGTCTCTTTTTTAATCAAGTCATCAAAATTCTCTCAAACTCAGTTTCTGAGGACTCAGACTGATTATGAGATAGTTTGCTTCCAGCCTGCATTTTGAAATAAATCTTGGAGCATTTCAAAACCAGCAATTTTCATGCTTCATGTACAATGCTACACAAAGCATTTAAAGTGCTTGTGTGGGCACTTCTGAAAGGCTTCTTCATTTGGCACCTTCCCATCTGATTTCAGCAATATGGGCAAGCCATGTGCTTTTGCAGCGGAAAACAGGCTAGATGTTATTTCAGACGAGAGAGCCAACTGCATGCAACTGAAAGGACTGTGGAAGACCTGATTTCTATTTCTGGTCTCATCCCAAGGAGAATTGTTCCTGGATGATGCTGGGAACTCACATCAGAGTCCCATGCCTCAGTTTTACCTCCTATAACAGGAGGATGTCTTTTGTAAAGTACTTCACAGGAAGCCTTTTATAGAAAACCACTCTTTAAAAGTTCTCCATCTCTTTTTAAAATTAAGAATCCCTTTGCCTTTGCAATGAAGACTCAGTGATGAATGCATAGGTCACAATTTTTCCCCCTGAATAACACCAGGGAAGATGTTGCCTTTGTTTCTAATGCAAACTGAACTGGGTTTCTAGGCCATCCTGCTAGCTGCTGTCCTGCATGCCTCAATCTGTGATTCAAGGGAATCTCACTGGATGCACTGACTGAGCAGGATCACTTCCAACAGCCACAACTCACTACTTTCTTCAGTTAGACACAAATTATTTTCCTCTAAAAAGAAAAATGTTCTCAAGACAGCTGCAAATAAGACACACGTTTTATTCCTGGGGTATTATTTATAAAATTTTATCTGTTTCTTGGCTCAGATCTCAAGCTGCAGGAAATTGCCACAGATCCATTACAGATCCATTATCATTAAAATGAACAGTAATTGGGAACCAGAAGACACAATGGTTTAGGGAAGGCACTAATTTTCTGCCATCTATTTGTCTAGACTTCTCCATGATGAGAATTGGATAACATCATTTAGCTTTGTTTGAGCTGAAACTTCTCAGCAGCTTTTCAAAGCTGACCTTCGCAAATACGTATCTGAAGATACATACATATACATCTATATGTATGGATACATCTACATATATATCAAGATCCTGTATTTTCTGGGATTTTTTGTGACATGAAAATTACCATAATTTTTGTGCATACGTAAGAAGACTACCTTAATTTACTATGAATATATGCCAAAGAATGGTTTGTAACTTTATGACTGATGGAAAGTAAATGTATTTGGAATATTATTTCATCATATCTGCTAGGTTCTAAGTTCATTTTTTTCTCAAAAATTCAAAACTTTGTCATCCCATTTAAATAATAAGATTTATTTCTTATACAGTCAAATTTATGAGTTTAGATTGTCTCCCCATTTGACTATAAAGAAGTATTGTTATTTCTCCATGTGCACATTACGGAAACAGCCACCAAAACTTTGTTTTTCTTCATTCCTGCCTTTTTTTGGTTTTTTGTGGTTTTTTTTTGGTTGGTTTTTTTTTTTTGTTGTTGTTGTTGTTGTTGTTTTGTTTGTTTGTTTGTTTGGGGTTTTTTTGGTTTTTTGCTTTATTTTAAAAATAAGTGGGAAGACTTTTGAAAGGGTTTAAAATTTTGGGAGAGAGATATTTTTAGCATGCCTTACCCTGCAAGAAGTTATTATTTATTTTGTTCAAGAGAAGGACAAGTTTTAAACTGACCTCCACCCTTTTCTATGGAGGTGTCATTTCAGATGGTACAAGACTTTCTTATTCAGCAGAAAATGGTGTAGTGAGATGGCAGAAACTGGAAACTGAAGTTAAAAAAATACTTTACCTTTACACAGGTAAAGTAACTGACAACTGAAACAAGCTGATCTAAAGGCTTGTGAATTTTTCAGGTTTTTTTCATCTCAATTTGATCCTAAACTCCTGCTCTGGCTGAATGAGAAATTTGCTGCAGGGATTATCAGTAATGCTCTATGGCTTAGGTTAAGAAGGGACTCAAATTAGCTGGAACATAACTGCTCCTTCTGTTCTTAAAATCTTTGAATCATCCAAAAACTCTTTTACCAAACCCACAGAAGATAAGAGTGAAGACTGCAAATATTTCTGAACAGGAAAAAAAAGAAGTAAATAATCCCTGTAAAAAACCCCACATATTTATGTGAGAATTTCAGCAACAACTGAAAATATAAAATACGGCTGAACTGTCAAGTCACTTCTAGACAGAAAAAAACCTGTTAAAAACCTGTAAGGCCAGTAGCATTTCTGGCACATTCCTCTTAAAAGTGCTGTTTTGTTTTGTGCCAGCCTCTCTCCTGCCTTATGCACTCATCAACCTAGTTTCTCACTCTCGCACTTCTTTTATCACTTCCCTTATCATTCTATTCTTTTGGGTTTGCTTTTTTCTTTTGATATTATCAGGGCCAGCTGCAAGTGGCACTTCTCCCTGAGACTTCAAGGCAATTGCACATCCTTCCCTTGTGCATACAGCACAGGCAGTCAGGAGCAGAGTGGAGTCAGCAGGGAAAGACCCCAGACCTTGAGGGGATGGAACAACCTAAGCCCCTGCTATCACCAACCACCCTATCACATGCTGGATCCTGCAGCCAAATTAATGAACAAAGTGCCTTCTTCAAGAGCAATCTTGTGTAGCCTTTTCTGCACTCTAGCAGTTCTTGCATTTTATGAGTGAAACTATGAAAAAAACCTGTAGGAATGTCATTGGCAAAGTGGGCAAGCAAGTAAAGCATGAACTGGATGTCAACATGAGAAAAGCTCCTGCAGAAATGTGCTATATGTGAAACCCTTAAAGGTTTTTTATGCGATACAGGGGCCATAATGCTCATTTGAAAAGTAAGGAATTCGGAAAAAAAAATTTGTTGCAAAAAGTTTGGTTTGCTGACAGACCTGATTGTGTTGGTGTAACTCCCTTCAGTGACTTCAGCAGGGCTGTGAAGTGAGGGGAGCAGGATCAAGCTGCAGATGTGCCTGCATCATTTGTTTTGCAGAGGGTTTTCCCAGGTGGCTACACTCAGCAGCAGCTATTCACCCCAACCCATTAGGTTGCCCACAGCTGCAGGATTATTCTTAGTTTCAGGAATGCGAATCATTGTGGACATGATAATGGCTTCATGTCAGCAAGAAGATAGGTTTTCCCCTCAAAATATTACTCTTTGTGGACAGGTAAGTTTCCAGATGAGGGGGATGAGGGGCATTTAGTCACATCTGATTCCTGAACCACATTAATCACTTGAAATATCAAAAAGGCTTGCCTGGATTAGACTGCTCTTGCTAGTTCTGTGACATGTAATTACATGCAGTGCAGCATGTTTCATTAAAAACTCTACTCTAGGCATGGGACTGAAGCGTAAGATAGAGCCAAGCTCTTTCTGCTCTGCAGCCCCATGAAGACAAGTGAGAGGACAAACACTGCAGGCTGGGCTGGCTGAGTGGGTGGTGTCCCCATGTGCTGGCAGAGCACTGTGTCCCAGCCCACAACTGGTGCTCATGATGCCATGCAACTTGCGGGCACACTATGGTACGTCCAGAAGCCAAGGTGATATGCTGTGTGACTTTGTAAGACTTGATCTTTGTCAGATCAGGCCTCTCTGTATTCTCCTCTGCCTGCCAGAGCAGGTATTGGCTCCTTGGCCAAGCCAAGGCCATCCAAACAAATTCAGGCAAACACAAGGACAATTAAAAGATCCCACATTTCTCCATCAACTAGGAGGGCAAAGCATGTTTCTTTGACACATTTACCCCAGAGAATCCAGGAAAATGTCCATGCATATTCTCAAAAATTTTTTCCAGTTATTCCAAAGCATGGATATCTCTGAGAACAACACGCACCCAAAATTATCCTGCTGTTACCTGGGGAAGAGTTCAGGTCTTAACGTATTAAATGAACAAGAACATAAATCAGGCAAGAACACCAAGGTTTCTATTTCTTCCAAAAGTTGATGGATTATAGTTTGTCCATTTAGCCTTTAATATTTATTGCAATGATTCTGAATATCCTGAGTGGTGCTGAATACTCTCCTATCCAATCTCCTTCCTTTGGACATTCGTCTCTTAAATATGTGAAAACTTTTATCCTTTCTACCTACTAAGCCCTGCTTAGTCAAGCTATTCAGCCAAGGCATTACTAAGACTTTTCTTCTATTTTTAACCTTCAATATTCTTAGGATTTCTTTAATCATTACAAGCTCCAGTTTGTGCCCTATGACCACATCTCCTTAAAATGATCTTTCTGCTCAGATCCTAATGTAGTACAATCAGCTACTGCTCAGCTGAAGTCAATGAAGAGACACTGATTTATGAGATCTGTCTCTTCATTACCTTAATTTCTGTTAACTGACCCTTCAGTGAAAATGAGAATAGGAAAGGTGAAAAAATTATATTGGAATAAGATAAAATATATTATGAAGATAAACAGGTTTTCTATTTTGCTGAACACAAGTACCTTGCTCAAAAGACAACCCCTGGGGAAATTTGCCTATGTCAACAGTGTTCAACCAGTTTCTAAATGAGCTGTAATACATGATAAATTTCTGCAACAAGCAAGCAAATTTGCACCAATTAATGATGCTATAAACAAGAACCTACTGCTTTTAAGAACATATGCAAACTTCTTTTTGGTTAGGTGAAAAATTTGGCTGACTTCTGTATGTTAGAGGAATCAATCTTCCCAAGTAATGTGGCTGAAAACATGTATCCTCTTTGTGATGCAAGGCCACTATAACTTCAAACAGCAGCAGAGCTTCATACAAGCTATTTGCTCTGTGATCTTTGAAGAGGTGAACACATCCTCTGTCAGAAGACAACAGCAAACTCATTCGCCCATGAATCTGACATTGTGTAATATTGTTAGTAGACTTTTTGCCAAGAATGCTAGCAATAAATTGAATGTAATGAAATGGAAAGTCAAACATCTTAGGAATGATTTATATAGAGATAAGTCTGTTCCTTGAGGAAGGACAATGAAATGGTTTCTCAGACTAGTCTGACAGTGCCCATATCAAAAATGAAATAATCTAAGCCAAGCAAAGCATAATACTGCCAGGGTTCCAAAGGATGAGGAGAAAAGTAATAATTCATGGAAGTCCGAATGAAACAAGCAGATCAATCCATACACATAAGGTGCCTTCCACTGTTTTATATATTGTACCTCCACAGCAGTCCAGTAATATAGTGACAATGGACAATGCAAACAAGAATTTTAGGGTGATAAAATTGTGTCTCCCTTGAAGTCAAAGCAAAACTTCACCATTTTCAGAATCAGGATTTCATCCTTGAGTGCTTTTACTTTCAAGTATTCACATTCAGCACTCAGCCTCTCTAATTGTCTGCTCTTAAAAAAAAAATGTATTATCAGATTTAAAACCTAGCTTCACTGTCTTCTTATTTATTTCAGAAACCTCCTAATAATAATAAGTAAAATAAATAACTTTGCTTATTTCCATCATCACTATGGGACTGTTTTCATACATTCTTTATTCCATCTCCTCCCTCTGTCCACCCTGCACATTCTTTCATTGCTCATTCTGGTCAGGGTTAATGTGAGGACTACTTCTTCTTTCCCCTTCACTGCCTCTTGTTCAAGCTGAAAGTGACTGCTTATTCTAGTCAATATAATAGCAAAGAGCTTTTATTGTTTCATTCAGGTATGTAACTTGGAAAAAGAAGAGGTATTCTTCAGGATACAAAATACATTCAAGACCTCCTTAACACTCAACACTACTCCTTCGATCCCTTTAGGGATATAGGCAAACATATACCCCTAAAAAAGGCAGAAAAAAAAATGCCTCCTAGTGTTTGCAGGCTTTCAGAGGAAAGCCTGCTAAAATTCAAGGGAATCTGTCACCATAAATGATGGAATCCCAGAAGACAAGAGTGGGGATTAGCCTGATAAAATATCTACCTGTGTCAACAGAGAAACAAAGCTCCATCAGACCCTGATCCAGGCAACTCAACATCTGTGCTCCAGCACTTCCCCCACTGACAGCTGAGCATGCTTGCAATGTGTCTGCTTCTCCTGACACCACGCAAAAGACTGCAGAGATCAGTGCTGGCGTGGCTCCCTGACAGCTCTGCCTAAGGACTTTTCACCAAAAGCATGTACAGTGCTATAAATGCTTTACTCTCCCTTGCTGCAAATAGATAAAGATTTTATTTCTCCCAAGAAGGCAATCTTACTTACTTGGGATAGCGTCTCTGCTGAAAGATGGGCAGAATCTCTGTATCTTGATTTGAATGTAGAAGCAGTAAATCCCGAAATCTTTCTGTCAGGACAAAGAAAAAAAAAAAAAGAAGAAAAGAAAAAAAAAAACAAACCCAGACTGTGACTCTGCATTATATGTTCAGGCCACAAGTAAGCAAGCAGCAGTATCAGTGAATTCCCTTCTCCAGCAATATTTAGCAGAGGACAAAACTAAGCGTAGAGGGACTAAAAATCACTGTTTCCTGTAAAACTTTTTAATATTTTAAAATGTATTTTTTATTCAATACCGAATTCTAGTAGGGCCTATAAGTTTCTGAGGTCTGCACAGAGGTCTTCTGGGTATCACACACAGACAGCTATAATCAATTCCTGCCTTGAAGAGCCTAATCTAAACAGAAAGGAGGAGCCTCTAAGAAATCACCAGCCACTCAAGGATCACAGTAGTCGAAACAAACACAGATCAATGAATACATATAAATTAAACTGCAGTACAAATCTTCGGTTATTGACTCAATGTTTTTAGGGATGGTTGGAAGACTGGATTGTATTTTTGTCATTGTTATCTATTTCAAAAACTGCATGACAGGATTATCTGCAGAAGGTAAAGCTTTTGTAACTTAATTTCAGCGACCACCAAATGAATGAGTGGTTGTAGTTTGCACGGCTGCCTTTCTCTCACACTTTCCTCTAGAAGTGGTTAGACATAGTAAGTCAAGTGGGATCTGTAGGACCTTCTATCAGCCCAGATTTCTCAGTTGTGAAAGATGGAAACCTCCTCAAAATTCACATGATACCTGGATTCAGAGATGGAATAGGATTTCCCACCCAGATGAAATTCCTTTAGTATATGGGATCATAGCTCTCAATAGCCTGGGACATGCTGTTTCCTCCTTCTTTCCTTCCATCACCTGCAACTTTAATCTGTCCTACAGTGACACAGAACCAATGCCCTTTCCACCTCCTACTCTTCCTTCAATACTTTATAACTGTGGTTGAAAGGCTTCAGCTATAGGTATTTCCCTTTTTTTGCTAAACCACAGTTTGTAGCCTGTGTGTGGCAGCTGCACCATGGATTTCTCTAAACTTATCCTCTCCCATGAAGTTTTTATTCTGGAAACTGAACCTGAAGGTAAGTGTAGTCCTTCTCCTCTTAGATTCCTATGTATCTTAAAATATCCTCTAACACCAAGTTTATGAATAAGGAAATTGTAGGACAAAAACCATTTAGTTTTATGTAATGTTCTGTCATCAAAACGAAACTCCATTAATTTGGAGAGAATCCTGCTATGTAGCCTCTAAAGTGGAAAGAAACCCATCCAAACCATACTTCATAATGTTGTAATACCCTGAAAAGAGCACAGAAATTCAGAAAGGAAACTCTCTTGTTAAGGCCTCAGTTTTAAAGGTAAGCCGTCTCACACCTCTAGTCTTTTCTCAGCTGGCTAAGATCTATTGCAAACATCTTGGATAAGATACCAGGATCTGCCAGTGAAGAAAGAAGGGTTTATCTTTGGTCCCTTATTTCTACACCTCTTCATATTCAATTCTGAAAGAAATAAGCCCTCCTACCCCCAAAATTCTTCTTACATCTTCAAAATGTAACTTAGTCTTCCTGTACCTAACTAGAACAAAGAGTACATGTGGCCAACAAAAATAAATGCAATAAATGCAATACTGTAAAGATGAAAGTTAAATCCAATTACTACCTTTCAGGAAAGAGCCTGCCCACTGTCTTGAGGAAAAGCTTGCCATTATGCTACTTTTTGACCTCTGCTTGAATTTTTAGGAAGATGGAGAAATTGGCTTTTCATTCAGTCTTCTGGTACATGGCAATAGGCTGTACACACACATGCCCTATCATACTTAAAGATGATACATTACTATCTTCAAAAGCCAATGGACAAGAATTGAAAGTCTTCAGAAAGTTTTCACCAGTGCAAAATATCCCCTCATGTTTCAGAGCTAGCACATTAACTTCCACCTCTGCTTCAGTAATCTCCACACATAACCCAAGCTACCACTGCATTTCCAGGCATACTTTACAAAAACCTTCATTCAAACAACAGCCTTTGTGTGTGTCTGCTGGAGGAATGGGAGGAAGTTTACAAACACTGAGTGATGGCACTTCTTTCCATGACTTGAGGATTTTGATCTCTAGAACATGGTGTGAGACACCATGATTAAGGATCTGTCTTTGCAGTGGCAGGGCTGATTTACTTTTGAGGGCCTATAACCAGGTGTGACAGTGATGTAAAACATGGAGAGATATGCTCTTACTTAGCTCAGTGCTACACAACACCACATTACAGGTAGGTGAGTGAAGCTGGTTTCTCAGATCTTGGTAAGGATCTGTAACTCTCTGAGAGAGACACAACACATCTCAGCGAGGGTGCAGGTATATCCTGCCCCATTGTTCTGTCTGAGATGGGTATCACCCAGGCAGACAGCCATATTCCATCTCTATCTCTGACTACTCTGTGACTTTTTCTTGCACCACTGCTCTTTCACATTGATCAAGGCTACCTGGCTGTACTCCAGGACTCAATTCAGCAAGCAGTGATCTTGAAAATATTTTGAATAGTAATGTGACAGGGCTGGCCAGTACTGGAGCAAAAGCGGCCAAGTTATGGCATCTGAAATTGGCCTGAACAGTTTTCCTACTAGATCTTGTTTTAGTTAAAGTCAACTTTTTTTTTTTTCCCCCCCATGATATGGCAAATTTCCCAGGCAGATGTATTTTCTTTTCACCATATGACTTTACTCATTTTTCCATGTGGCGTGGTTTAAGCTCAAACAGCAACCAAGCCCCACACAGCTGCTCGCTCACTCCCACCATGGTGGGATGGGGGAGAGAATCGGAGGAGTAAAAGCAAGAAAACTCATGGGTTGAGACAAAGACAGTTCATTAGGACAGACAAGGGAAGAAATTATAATCATGGCAGTAATAATAAAAATAATTAGAATATACAAAACGAGTGATGCACAATGCAATCGGCTCACATTTGCCAACCAGTGCCCAGCCAGTTCCTGAACACTGGCCAGTTTTCCTCACAGTTTATGCACTGAACATGATGCCATATGGTATAGAATACCCCTATGACCAGTTGGAGTTAGCTGATCTGGCTGTGCCCCTCCCAGCTCCTTATGCCTTCCAGCCTTCTCACTGGCAGGGCATGTAAATATGAAAAGTCTTTGTCTTAGCATAAAGACTACTTGGCAACAACTAAAACATCAGTGTGTTATCAAAATTATTCTCATCCTAAATCCATAAAACAGCACTGTACCAACTATTACTAAGAAAACTGTGTTCCAGCTGAAACCAGGACACCACAGAAACATTTACACTATATGGTAGTGTTGCACCTCATCTCAAATCTATTCTACAGCTTCTCCCAGCACATTAACCTCCATGTCCTGTAAATCCTCTTAAGAGAAATGGCATGCAGGAATCTTTACGACTGATTTGTCCCATGGGACCATTGTATACACGTCAATTTTCAGTTCTATGACATTCTCCTATTACACGTACGTGTGTATAGTTCCAAAGTCACTCTAGTACAAATGACACTATAGCCTTTAAGGACCATCCATCAAGGTGATGAGGGAGGTGACAGGAGCCTTGGTAACTACTGACAGCAAAGGTACTTTTGGTGCTCTTACAAAAGTAAATGTGAGAAGACTAATGCTTTACAAGAGAAGGCTTTTCAATTCACAAGAAAAAAGTGACAGTGATAGCTTCTCAAAGGGGAAAGAATTT
Source organism: Illadopsis cleaveri (assembly GCA_013399915.1). NCBI lineage: Eukaryota > Metazoa > Chordata > Aves > Passeriformes > Timaliidae > Illadopsis > Illadopsis cleaveri. The sequence goes on from VXBB01024301.1 coordinate 322,965, forward strand.
TTTCAGAGACCTAAGACCTTGTTCTAATTCATGCTACAACAACAAATGAAAGATCTGAGAACTAATGAAACCAATAATTAGAGCATTTTTACATTATTTTGATTTGCAATCAGTAGTTGATCAATACAACTAAAACAAGTCACAATCCTTTCATTACTTGGATAATTTTAGAGGGGCATCTTCCAAAATTGAGTCCTTTTTCCTGTGATGCTTTTGTCTAGGTGTTGGTCTGATTTGTTAAAATAAAAAAAACCCAAAACCACATTTTCTTAGCCAAGGTTGCTTACTTTTGAAAACTGGCAATTAACCTTCTCTGTTCCTCATTCTAGTCATACAATTTGCATGAATTTAAGTCTGTACGAGAATTGTTCACATTGTTCTGAGATCAGCTATCCCACTGATTGTTTTGTCGCTCTCCTGAGTGTGACACTGCAGCCTGTCTCACTAATGTTCTCGTAAATCTGCCCACAGAGCAAAGTTCCCAGGGACATCAAGAAGGATTGCACAGTCACATCTTATGCTCGAACTTATGTTTTCAGTATGATGAGTGTCTCAACTTCTTCCTGGCTTTCATTCTGAGTGTACAACTCCTTCCAAATCCTTTGTCAATGAGAAGTCCTCAGTTAAATTTAGGCAATCTCATTGAGACCATTCACATTTAGCTAAACATGTAGCATAATTTGTTACCTGTGATGACTGGAGACTGGTTGCAAGAACACAGTCTTATGCCCTGTCCTCCTAAATCAAAAAAGGACGCAGACTATAAAACAGAGAAAGTTTGCCATTGAAATCTTTATGGATTTAACCTGTCCTATATATTTATACACCTTTCTTCCCCGTCTTTTATCTAATTTTTCTTCTCTCTATTCTATCTTTTGTTCCTCCTCCCCCTCCCAGCATAACATATTCACAAGTCACCTACTGAAATCTCAGTTATAAATGCCCTTACCATCTTTATGGTAATACATGTTATGCCAAGCCAGTTAATTTACAAGGACAGAAGGATGCATTTCAAGGGAATTTTTCCCTTTAAAATATTTAGATTAATGCTGTATTTGTCCTCAAACAGAATGGGGCTGTGCTCAGTATGGTGAGTTGACAGTAATGTCAGAAAAATGAGAGCAAGAATGGGCATACAGTCTGAAGGTCACTCAAACTGGTTATGCAGTCAAGTTTCCTTCTTCCAGAATACATAATTATGCAAGTGGAAAAAGAGACAAAGGAAATTTTTGCAATATTTTAATATCTGGAGCTTCTCAAAGCAAAGAAAAATAATTTGTATAGAAGATCCCTGTGAGTTAAAACACATTATTATTCACATTCTGTAGACAGAAACACACTGTGGCACAATGAGCACTGGCCTTGTTTTTTAAAGCTGTCACATCCCTGAAGCTCTTAATGCTTTAGAACTTCAAAAATTATGCCAGAAGTCACACACTGCAGTTGTGTAAGGTTTGACTTTAAAAGTCAGGTCTTGTGGTTGTCTCTTCTGGCTGCTTCTTGTTATAAAATACCTTACAGAAAATAACAATAAAAGTCACTCCACTTTCACTGTGATTTCTCTCTGCTGAATTCCAAGCATCTTGAAAAATCAAATCCCTGCTCGTTCAGAGTTTGTTGGATATGAAGCTATTAGGTCATTGCACTGTATAACTGAAGTCTGAGACATCACTGGTTTGTTTATCCTAACCATCTTTTACCCAACACCTCTGAACCATTTTCTGAAACTCTAATAAAAAAAGATTGAATTGCATACAATCAGCTCAATTAAGTACACTGTGAAACCGATGGCAACTGGTTTAACAGGATAAGGATTTTTTAAATACCAGTTTTAATGATTTTTTTTTATTAAGTTAATAAGAATAAATAGAAATGTGATGAGAAATTAACCAGAGAGTGGGAGAACAGAATAGGTTCATCAGTTATAAAGTACAGAAATTGCAGGTCAGCAGCAAGCCAAGCTGTCTACCAAATGATCTATCCATAATGACACTCTTCTACATTTGGATATTTTGTAGTCATGTTTCTGTAAATACTTCTGCATTCACAGAGAAACAACTATCAGTTCCACCTTTCACTACAAGGACACTTCAAAGTCCTGCAATTTCAAATGAAAAAATCTGCCTAGTTTTATGCAAAATGCACAGTGGTCTGAACACCTTACATGTCACGAATAACAACTTGCAGTAATTAAAACAAAATAAATTTAAAAAGAAGCCAGCTTTCTTAAAGTGATGATGGTATTTAATAGGATTTGAGATGCACTAATCTGACTTGCTTTCAAGCTCTGTAAATTTGGAAATGCTGTCATAAGTAGTACCGCAGTGCCTTGTAAAAATAAAAGGCATTTAGGAAGAAGTCTTTTCCAGTTCAGGGCTATAAAATGATCATGAGCAACAAGATGCCATAAAAATGAAATGTATGATATTTTAGTTTGACCTGTGGCCTATTAATGGCTGAAGTTCCTGAAGTTAAGGAGCTATCACTTCTCTCTTTTTGAAGAGTCAGTGCTACAAATATCCTCCATCAGATTAAAAAGGGAGGAAAAAAAAAGATGATGAGTTAATGTTGATGATCAAAAAGTTCCAAAATGATTACATCATCAGCCTTGGAATTCCCCTGAAACATACATATTTTGCTGATAGAGACAGGCTTTTTGACCAGATTAAACTTCCATGACTCTCAGTCCATTAAGCTTCACGGAGTTTAATTCTCCTGTTTTTCACCACCATTTCCTTCCCTCCTGATCAGTCGTCTGCAAGAATAATTAGGGTCATTATTTACAGAGCTTCTGAAAAACCCTGAAAACTAGTGAAAACCCAGAAAGTTGAAAATTATATATAAACCTTTTGCTGTTTGTATCTACAGAAAGGCAAGTGGACTCAATCATCCTCCCTCCCTGATTCCAGCATCAGCAAATCCTTTTCCTGATGGAATTCTAGGTGCTTTCTTGTGTCCTTAAATTGTCCCAACTGCTACATTAAAATTAGCTTGGACGGATTTATTTCTAACTAGATCTCCCTCATTTACAATATAATCACACATCTTGTATGATTTAGGTATATAAAACCATATATCAGCCAATGAAGAAACAGCAAAAGGCAGTTCTTGTCCCAAGAACCTTAAAAGGTTGGAAGATGAATGATGGGAAGCATCATTTGTTTTGTTTCAAAACAGGCAGGAGAGATCCTGAGGACCATATTTAGACTGCATTTTGTACGACTGACCTGACAAGACATCACTGAGTGACCCAGACTGTTAGCTACACTGCCAGACTGTTGCTTCGGGTGTCCCTCTGGTCAGCCAGCACTCAGCCNAAAACTGAGCTAAACTTACAATGAGAACTGTTAAACAAAATCTTGCAACCCCACACCAGACCTGGGTTTCCCAGACAGCCAGGGAAGAGAAGCGGACACGACATCAAAGTCAAGCAGTCTTGATGCTCACTACTGAGTTAGAAATTCTTCTGAAGGTTACACAGTAACTCCCTAGTGGAGCTGGGAATTAGCTGACTTCTGGAGTCAAAATAATAATTTCAAAATAATCAAGGAACCTTAGTCAAGGAACATTTTTATGCCTTAGAGATAGATACTTACTGTACTTGAAGACTATTTCTGTCATGACAGTATAGCTCATTCCACAACTCAGCTCTTACAAAGTGCAACAGTAAAACATGGTTCCTAAACAACACAAAACTTCAACTGTAAAAAATACCTTTATAAACACATGCTCAGAAGGAAACAAAAAGGAAAATCTGAGAAGATTTTTTATAGCACTGCATTCTACAGTGGCTGCCTTTGGCCACAAAGGGCTGTACTTAGCTTCTTGAATTCCCCATGAGCAAATGCAGGAAGGCTCAAATACCATTTCCTTCACTATTGCTGCACTTTCCTCTGTCACAACAAGCCATAAGAAATGATTAGGAAGCAGTATAACCTTTTGGGCTTTAAGATAATGTAGTGACACTTGTTCTAAAAAGTCCTTATTTCATAGAAAAAGAAAAAAAATACTCGAACTATGCAAAGCAGGGGAGATTCAGCTGGTTCTCTCTTTATAACTTGCAATCTGATACAGAAACTGGAGAACCCCCAACCTTTCAGAAGTTACTTTTTAACGCTGAAATGGAGCTACTATCCAGCTGTGCAATTACTGCAATAGTATCCAGCTCTGCACATCTTCAGAGGGTTTGTCTCTAAAAGGCTGAGCAAAGGCACAATGCATCAGGCTCTACTGATTCACACCAAGGCTCCCCTACTCTAATATCTGGATTCATTTGCAGACACATCTATGGAAGAATGATCACAGGTTAAGACCCTTCTGCTTTCAAGCTTTTCTATGTCAGTGCATCTCCTGAGTCTAAGGTGGTTTGTTTGTTAAGAAATCCTTAGACTTCTTTTTAAAGTGCTTGCCCAGTCCCCATGTAAACCTAACCTATTTCACACACTTGGACAGGGACTTCCCTGTGTTTCTCACCTACTACATGAAGATTCATCACCTTATCTTTGATCTGAAATCTCACTGGCAGTATTTGATGGCCAAAAACTCTGATACTGGCATAAACTGTGAACAGTCAGACTCGGCCCACCCATTCTTCCAGAATTATGCATGATTTTTCAGACTGTGGCTATATTCCCCTGAATTATATCTTTTTCAGGCTAAAGAATCCCTGCATAGTCAGTTATCCCATGTTTGAAAGCCGCTCCACGCTTTTGATCATCTTTGCTGCTCCTTCCTGAACCGTGGCCAATGTCATGTCTGAGTGATGAAGACCAGACCTGCATACCAGATTGAAGTCCTGGTAGCACCACAGAAACACCCACCAGCTGCACACTCATGTCTTTGGCTTTATTCTCCACTCCACTCCTAATAATTTTTCTCTTTATTGCTGCTGAGCTGATGTCTTCATGGAAATAGTTATCATGACTCCAAAGTGTTATTCTTGGGCTGCCATGGTCTCATCATTGCCAGCCATGTGTATTAGCTTGTCACCAAATACATTAAACACCAGCACATACCCACATGCATACATCCACTGGTATATTTAGCCAGGTCTAAAAATAGGTTTGCAAGTGTCATATATTTTATACATTTGAACAAGCTACAGGAACTTTTCTTTAAACAGATTAATATGGCAGTCACAAAATAGTGGAATTAATCCTATCCAAGACTGAAATTTTGTACCATAACAAAACCACTACCAGTCACTGTGAGCTCATTCTTGGGCTTTTGCCTATTCATATTTGGTGACAATTTAAACTGTAAGCATGGGATCATTTCACCCTCTTACTAATACAGACACAATTCATCATTACTTTCAAATATGCAAATAAATTACTGTATAATAACTGTAGAGAATCACAGAATCATGGAGGGCAGAAGAAATCTTAGGAGATAATCTAGTCCTGCTCTAAGCATGGTGAGAAAGAAAGAGCAGGTTGCTCACAGACATGTTCAGTTGGGTTTTATGTATCTTCAAGGCTGGAACAAGATGATCTTTAAGCCCCCTTCCAGCCCAAACCATTCCATGATTCTAGGATATCATCAGCAGGTCTGCTTGTGAAAACAATATGAATAGCAGTATTTTGTGCTGCTCCCATTAATTGGCACCTTTGGGTAAAACTACAAAGCGTTGTCTGTCGGACAAGAGGGACACAGCTGGTTAGGGGACAACTGTCCGCACAGCTGATAGCCATGTGGGGCAAGACACTGCCCAGAAATAAGCTTCAGAGGTTAAATACTGACTTTTCTTAGCTGGGGCAGGGATGGGAGAAAAAGGAGAATGCCAAAGAAAAAAGGAATTTGTGAAAGAAAATGGGAGTTTCCTTGTGTAATTCACCCTCACTCACAGACTTGGAATATAAAGTGGAGATTGCCTAACCCTCATCCCTCCACCAGAAGCCTTGAGCTGAGCTGCTGATCACCCATGCTGCTTATCACCAAGGCTTAGCTGACCTTAGAGGGATCATTAGGCATAACTTGGCTTTGCTCACAGGCAGGTTGTGTGAATACCTGCACAGAAGGTGCCCAGTTTTTCCCAGAGGGGAAGCTGCACTGTGCTGGATACTGCACTGGGAGTGAATGGAGCTGACAGACACCCTGAGCGGGAAATGCCTGTCCAGCCAAAAAGCTGAACTGAACTGCTAGTGGTAACAGTGGGGCTGCAAGTAAGAAACAAAAGCAGAAACAGGGTACTAAGGGACTCCATTAGGATCTAAAAATCATTTTTCCTGTGTTTTCAGCTGCCTGTCTCTTTCAGAGAACACACACAAATTTTTCTCCAAAAGCAACTAGTTACACTGAAACATTACACAGGATAATGTGATCAGAGCTCAGCTGGATCCTATTTCCTATATAAATTTTGCTAGTCAGCTGGGGATGATCCACTGGGAAGAAATGTACATTTTTTTCAAAGATCTAATCACATCTGAGGCTCCATTTCTTATAACATCTCTCAAAGGGCAATATCCAAACCTTAGCAGGAAATCATTTGAATGACTGATAAATGAAATGAGCCATTAGATACTGGTTTCCTCCATGTTTTTTTAGTTTTTTTTTGATAGGTGATAAAACATAATGCACACAAGTGTATCAGAAAATGTATCCAAACCATGGTTTAATTTCACCCTGATGTGAGCAATTCTGTTATTTCTTCTTACATTTGAATTAGACAAGTCATTTTTGAGAACATAAGCCAGACAACTGCCTGAATATAAACTGCTACATACAACCTAGTTTGGGTAGTTTTCATCTATTCTTAATTCATAATTTCTTACAAATACTTATATTTGTTGACTTAGCACTAGCTCTTCTGTAGACTTTTGTTAAAATATGCTGTGGGATTTTCTACGAGGTTGTCATCTCCATCTTTCAACTACAATGTTATGAACATAATGAAATATTAAATAGACATGTTTTTACATGACAGAAAGTCTGTTATTACTCAAGTCAACAGAAAAAGTATTCCTAGCCTTGAATAGGAGAGAAAAGCTCAAAAATTTTACTATGCAATACTAAACTGATAACTATTCTCTAGAACAAAGAAAAAGTGGTTTGGGTCAAACGGTTCCTCACATCACTTTAAGGAAATTACTTGGTACATCTTTATCTGAAAAAGTGATTTTGCCAATTCCCATAAGTTTAAACAATCATTAGACATCAGTTACCAGTAACGACCTGCATATAACAATATATTAATGCACAATCACAAACTCAGCAATACATAGCAGAACAGGAATTATAAAATCCTCTTCATGCAGACATGGCACATTTCCGTGTATATGTGCTGGGAAGTATGGGACACTCCTAAAGAAATATTCTTTCTTAACAAATTTTTGGATTAAGGAATTGATGTTTTTTTTTTGAAAGTGCCCTGAGAAAATTTCATTTGCCATGCAATAACAGGACACAATTAGCATAATTCCCTCAACCCATTAAAAATGAAAACATCAAACAACAGAAATTATAAAAATGTCTTCAATTAAAAATTTTGCTTTTTTCAAACTAGTCACAGTTAAACTCAAGAGACACTCAGCTGACAAAGTGTAAGCAAAATCCTTGAGGAAAAGCCCTGTGCTGTCAGGCTGGCACCAGTCACTTGGCAAAGCATAGTAAAGCACCACAGCTTTGACTCTGAAATGTGCGTGGGTGTCTGTGGCATTTTCCTTGAGGAAATGGCACTTACAGTGTGTTTAATGAATAAGGGAATATGTTAAATTTGTGACAGGAGATAGTCCTTAAAGCTGCTTGTTGCAGTGAAGAGCACAAACTGCCCACTGATTTATTTTAATTTCATATAACATGAGGAGGCTTTTTGGAGGCTGTAGGTGTACTTGTTATCACTGACAGTACAGTAAAATCCTCACAGCAGACACTTAAGCAACACTCAAAATAGCCAATAAGCTCTGAAACTCTTCCTCTCCCCAAAATCCCCCTTCAACACTGAAAGAAGTTGCTATCACTGCCACTGAGTGTCTTTTTCTCCAACACATATAAAAACACTAATATGTTTATTTGGATCCACAGACTTTCCAGACTCTCTCCCCACCAGAGAAGCATTCTCTCTTATTATGATCATGGTGTTCACTACAGAATTTTAAGTTTTACTAACACTTTATCTTAAAAATGTTCTGATTCCAGGTAAGTCAAAAAGCTAAGCACTCATCCACTCGTTATCATCTTCTACGTGCAGAATAGGTTCCCTTCAAATTACTAAGAACATAGCGATGCTTTCTGTAAGCCATTGTCCAAATTTTATTATCTGTAGATGGTCAAAGACTTCAAACTGTTGTTTAACAAGGAAGAGAGAAAAAAGGTATTAAAACTTAAAAACCACACCCAAATGCTGAAAGTTTACTTGGGCATGTGTATATAAATAAAATGCAGGACTTCATGCAAGTCATAGTTACGCTTTCTCACATGCCCAGCTCTTTTCCCAGTTTCCCTGCCAGAAACTGTACTCTGCCAAGATGTGTCTCTCTCCAGGAGAGAGTGAGACCATGGCATATTACAGCAAATATACCCTAAGCTGGGAACCCAGCCAAGAGAAGATAAAGAAAGCTGGAGACATACAAATCCTAAGAGGCAGTTGGGAGAGTATTTACAAGTGATATTTTTGGCTTTCGGACAGTATTCTTTCTTGACCATATGAATTATTTGAGAAACAATTTTTCTACTAAAAAGTTATATGAACTTAAAAAAAAAATACCTGTTATATTTTACATTTTATTCATTTACTAGGCAATTTTATTGTTCATATTTCTCAAGGAAAAAATGGCTTTAAAAAGTAGCCAGGAATGTTATTTCATTCCCTTCTCTTTGCCTTGACTTAGCTGCTTCTGTCAAATCTGCTGAAGGCAACTGCATGCCTGGAAGACACCCTGGTTTGTTCCAGCTGTTTCAGCTATCTAATGAAAGATATTACTTTTTCCTACAAAATCTCTCTCATGAAATATTATGTCATTATAATGTAATTTGGTTTTGTCTGCTACAAATGTTACAAACTATATTAATAACAGTCATTATAGCCTTTTTGAAACAAGCTCTGACATTTTGTGCCCATCTTGAGGGAAAAAAGCTTTAAAGAAAGAGAAAAAGGAAGAACAGGAACATGCCAGAGCTGCAGAAATGTGAGTTATTATATCAGTGAAACAAAATACAGATATCAGTGAAACACTGCACCCTGCCCATCAGCTGCTGCACCACATACCAAAGGGCTATTTATTGCTGTCACCGCATAGTCCACTCCATGCACCACCATGCAATCTCCTTTGCATTTTAGAAAGTGATTTCCAGACTATGAACTCCCTCCTACAGTTTCTCCTCACAGCACTTTAGTTAATAGTGAGAAAATTGAGTCCTTTGTCTCAAAGAAATGCCACGTTCAGCATGCAGCAGCCACCAGTTCAAGTCTCCCTCAAAATCGGGATGCACTAGTAAATAATTTACTTTGCTGAACCTTAAACTTTATAGTATATTATATTTAAAGCATTTCTGCCTCACTGCCTTTTGTAATTTAAGGATCTGATGAAAAGAAAAAAATTGGGTTTCAAATTAATTTAGTGGACTGACATTCACAAAAGGATGCCTTTATATTAAAACAAGGGCTGTATTGGCAGTCTGACTCCATTCCCACTAGGAATTTGCCTTCACCCCTGTGTTCTGCACTGGGGTATTCAAACAAGGTTCAAAGTTGAGTACAGAGCTGTGATTACCATGTATTTTTGTGTGTGGTTCATATAAAATGCATAGCCATAAATATTTTAAACCAAACTCTTCTGTTCATAGCAGATACCAAAATACCTGTTTGGAGAAGCTGTGGAAACTTGCTGTTGGCCAGTTCTCATAACATGATCCTCTCAGTTTTAAGGTTTGGTTTGATTTGTTTCTTTAAAGGAAGAAGTCAACTTTTTTGAAGCTACCACATACACCTGAATCCTATTTTTGCACTTGATAACTATACAAGTTATGGCAAATTTTTATTAATAACATTTATGATTAAAAGGAATCCTTCTCCAGTGGAGGACTGGGGCAAAAGAGAGATGTGGTTGCAAGATGACCCTTATAAGGTTTTGGATCACAAACAATTTTCTTATGGTGAAACTCAAACTTTCCAGCTCATATTTGATGCATCTGAGAAACAATGCATATACAAAAGCACAGGATTGAGCAACAGGAGGGGGTGGCACATGAATGCAAAGCTGAGTTGCATGGGACTGTAGGGAACTGATGATAAAATTTGGGGTATAGGATTTGCCTCTACAAACAAGACCAGCATTGATTTTAATGCATTTTGGAATGGAAAGCCATTTTGGAACAGCTAACTGCTGTTTCAAGGATGACTGAAATTCAGGGTAAGAACATGTGGCTGGCAAAAAAATGGAGTAAATATACTTAGAGAAAGAATGAGAAAAGATATTGCAATAAACGAGATGGGATATGCTAACCAGAACTTCAAAGCTAATATTATGCCAACTTGTTGTGAAAATGCTTGTTGTGAAAATAAGAAAATAGGAAACCTCATTTGACCACATTATTGGATCACAATGACATTTGCAATGTTTTAATCAACCCCCACAGAATTAACTGCTGAACACAGCACAAATTCTGAGTTATCGCCCCTCCCTCCCTTCCAATTCAAGCACCAGTAGAAATAAGCAGACAGGTAGAAGGGACCAAGGAATAAAGTGCAGTACAGGGTAATGTGACAGGTCAGCCACCACCATTACTGGTGGTCTTCATGCAAAAGAGAACAAAACTTTAAATCACACCAGAGCCCAAACCAGCAAGACTGCCATTGAAAAGCAACCCTGCTTCTGTATTTCAAGGAAATGCTGAAAGTGGAGAGGGTGCAGGAAGCAAAGAACCAGACAAATTCAAGGTCTCAGAACTTGGATTTAATAGAACAGATAACCAAATAGAAGGTTCCAAGGTGCCATGTTCATTTTCTGTACATATTGCACACAAATGGGCAACAACTAAAAGGTACACACATTTTCTAGTAGTGGCTCTTGAGCTGAAATGAGGAAAAAAGCAAAAAAGAGAATGGAAAAAACAAAAAACATGGGAAAAAACCCCTACTAATTTATGTAATCACCACGAAGTTGAGCTTCATTTTCACAAAGATCACAAAACAGCCCATGAAAGGTTGAAGCTGAAAACTCTACAGAACATTACAACCCCCAGGTTGTAATATAACTTCTGTATAGAAATTATTCTGAGAAACTATCAAGCATCACGCAGGAGTTGGGAGCATGTAAAGATAACTGTTCCTTCTGATCATAAAATTTATAAATATCTACAGTTCCTACACAAATTTTTGCAATTTTTTTTTTTATGTTCTAAAGCTGAAATAGATTTTTCCTTATTAACTACAGCAATTTTTACAATCTGTTAGAAAAGTATCCCAAAAAGAACTTTCAAATCTACTTTCAAGATATTTTCACCAACAATTTTTAGTTAAAATGTGGTAACTCAAAATTCCAAATCTGAAATGTGTCTGTTTTTTTCTTCTGTCCCCAAGGGAGAAGTAACAATAAACTGGGAACAAAGCTAAACATTTGGCAAGGATTCTTCAGCAGAACTTGGATGGCATCTGAGAGAATCTATTGCCCCAGGGAAGTGCAGATATGCATGAAGAGCCGGTATTTTGATGTGAACTCTCATATTTCTCTAGAAACCACGCTCACACAAAGGAACCTGAAAATCCAGCCAAACTTGGTATATTCAGTGCTTGAAGCAGCTGTGTACCTCTGCACAGAAACAATGTAAGAACGAGTCTTCCCTAAGCAGACATTAACAGAAAAATGGTAAAACACAGGCAACTCCAGAACAGCAACTTTGCCTTCTTAAGCAGGCAAACGTAGCACACAGTGATTACAAAACCAGAAATAGGCCTGGCAGTCCACTCAAATACATGTCCTAGAGCTTTTCTGTCTTGCAATTCTATTTTCAAAGTGGAGAGCCTTTTGCTTTTTTCCACTACATTCATTCTGATTCTATCAGCTGCTATATGCTAATGTGCTCCACAGGCTTCACTCCTGTAGCTCCTAACAGCGCTGAAAATGTCTGAGGCGTGACAAGAAATCCTGCAATGTTGTGCTCCTGGAACTACAACTACAGCAACATCCACACATCCAGTGCATAATGTATCAAAGGATTAAAAAAAAAAACAACAAAAACACATAATTGAGTAATGTCATTTTCTATAATAACTACATAATTAAAAAGTGCCTGGGATAGGCAAAAATGTGGGAGTTTACAAATAACAGGATGCATCATAAAAGACTTCTGTGTAGGAGAAAATTTCCCTCAATGTAGCTTTCTCACCCTAGTATCTTTTTCTCCCCTCTAGATGTAAAACTCATTAACAGTTCAAATTGGATTTGACTCAAATTACACTGGTTTTGGTACTAAGTCAGCTGGAGTTCAACTAATGTAAAACAATCCAGGTCTGGAGCCAAAAATTCAGATGTGTTCACCTTCAGCATTAGTTCTTTAACCAGAGAAAAAAGGGCTTTCAACCCCTTTGAGTCAGTAAACTAAATCTGTTATCCTTTTCCTACAATCTCTTAATCCTGCCTTTTATTGAGCTTTTTTCAGGAATAAATAAAATAAATAATGAACATTAACGGCAATGAAGAATAAAATTAATATTCTTTACAGTACACGATGGCTCATTATAGTGTTAAGGGATATTAACTTCCCAGTAATGTAACTATATCATTGTATTACTAATGTCAAATTATGTTAAAAGGAAACACAATTAAACCTTTTTAGTACTCAATTCTGCTATCTTCCTCAGAAGTGTAAATAAGATTCCCTGACAATACAAAAATTGTTAGTCATAAAAATCTATCAGTGGAAAATAACACCTATCTCATCTCAGTCCTGTTCTTCCAAAACCACACACAGATTTTGCTGGAACAACTGACTGCACCACGTCATTAACACCTTTACACCCTGCCAGGAATCTCATGGAATAACTAAACACAAAAAAAATGTTACTATGGAATGGAAAAGGCACAAACCAAACAGAGCTTGAGGTAATAGCAAAAGAGTTGACCAAATGTTCATCACCAGTGGGCAGATATTTTTAAAGAAACTCAGTAGCAGTTACAGTGAACCTGGGACAACCTTCTCACTTCCTGTGGACAGATTTTGTAGTCCTATTATTCCTTCTTGTCATCTTCTGTTCCACACATGCCTCCAGTCAGAATCAAGATCCACTAACAATACAGTAGATACTGACTGAGTGATCCACTACTTCAATACATCTAGAACTGTTCTCAGGGTTATTGAACATAAAATATTGCCTCTCTGCTAGACCCTACACTTGATGAGAAGTTCCAGGTAAGTGCAGGAATGCACAGCCTTGGGATGCTTCAGGCATCCCCTAAATCAGGAGCTGCAAGAACCTAACACAGTCATGCAGATACTCCTGACACTCTCCCAGACTAGAATGTACAGATCTGTCTTCCTTCAGAGGCACTTAAAAGGTATGTCATTTTCTTCTTCTGGTCAACGTGAGAAAAATCCTTAGTCAGGCTCCACAATCCCAAATAACTGCCTTCCTTTTTGGGTTTTTGTTTTGTTTTTCTGTCTAAAAACAAGTAAGTTGGGGTGTGTGCTGTTTGCTGTCTCAGGTCTTACTCCACAGAGAATTAAATAAGATCCACGCTTTCACACATTTGCCATGCTCTGGAAAATTGTTGTTTTAACTGAAAAATTGTTTGTTTGTTTTTCCCTCCCGAAACTTCCTGCTCCAAAGCTGGACCTTCCAGAAAAAGGACTGTGACAATATGTGACAAAAATTCCCATCATGCCATGTTAGGATTCCAAATAAGGTCACCTGTACCTGAATGACCCAGTGACCAGGCATAATCTCATCTGTAGCAAAACAAATGAAGCAAAGATACATATTTTCTGACGAGATCTAGCGTTTATTAGGGTGAAGCATATCAGTACTCCATAATCTGTCTGTTCTGGCTCTATCTGGACAGTTCCTGCACCCATCACCACCTCCTGCTGCCACAACATTTAGTAACCTCTAGCATAGAACTCAGATTCAATGGGTGGTACTCAACTGCTCTTATGGCATTCCCACAACAAATATCCTGGAGCTCAGGACGAGCCTTGAAAATGTCTCTGGGAACATACACAACTACACAGCAGGATGGTGTCACTACTAGATAAAAATTATACAAATTACTGTAGAGCACAGAACAGCATCAGGGTTCTAAACACGGTGCCACGTCAATTTGTTCCAGCAACACACTGCAATATAACAGCAATGTTTCACTGCCTTAAGGCATGCAGTTCACCTCAACACCTCTGAGTGCTGTGTATTTGTTTTCCACAAAAACACACTGCACAGCTTTTGAAGCCTGTTATTTCTGCATCATCAATATCACTTTCTGTCTCACACCCTGAAGTTTGTCTAGTGAATGAGACACATTGTCTTGATACACTGCCATGTCTTTTTTCACTGCTGTCAAGTTGTTGGACGTGAGGCATGGCCCATGGCCTCTCTTTTTCCCTCCAGAGGCGCCAGATGAAATGTCAGCTTTAAAACTAAACAAGCAGTAGTACTTGAGGCAGTGGCAAGGGCAGAAGAGATATAAGGCTGATAGATTACAATGCTGAGGACAAACTAGACAGTAAGTGGGACAAAAAAAACCCCTTCCAAAAATCATGTTGTAAATACTAAGCCAACAACTACTTCAAAGCTAAAGGAAAAACAGGTGAGCACAGGTACTGAGAGAAGCAGAACAAAGCAGGTATTTAGAGGAGAGGGCCAGTAACAATGTCAGCTTATTAGCTCATCCATACATCTCACAGCTCTGACCCTTGCATGAGCCACTGCAGGACCCTCGGTGTTACTGCAGGCTTTAAACACCAGCTCAGCTTGAGGAAGCCACAGAGGAGGACAGGCTGACTCAGCTCTGCACCACGGGGCCAAACCACCCTGCACATGTGCAATCAGCACAGATCAGCCACTGTAAACACATCCTAACTTGGGCACCCAAGTCCTGACTGCCCAACTAAGCTGTGTTCCACAGCCACAGGTTTCACAGTGCCACGGAATGTTTTGTTAATACAATAGGTGCTGACTTGAGCAGTCACATGTCAGCACAAGGACAGCAATGGCATAATCACAAACTCATTTTTAGGAAGGTCTATGATAGCTGTTTCCCTGTTCACAGTACCCATGGCATATGGCAAAAGATGGAAGGAAGAATCAATTTAGAAACATTTACATGGGAAAAATCATAACCAGTTGCCAATTAACTAAACTACCTAACTCTGAGGCAGTGAGACAGATATAGATATACATATATACACTCCTTACAATGAATGAAGAGAAAAAGACATGCTTGGGGCCTGGCTTGTCTTATCCTAAACTAGACATATAAACAGGTCAGAGGTTTACAAAGGGAGCTGTGGGAATAATTTCAGGTGAAAAAATGTGCTCCAAAGGCACCTGAGGACACATTACAGCAATACCAGTGCCTGTACGTGTGTTTTGCGTGATGAACATGAAAGTTAAGCACTACACAGTTATTAATACCACCACAACCAGGAGTGAGAAATAGGAGATCTCAGATTTGTATCGGAAAAGGATGTGGGTGCTTATATAATGGAAAGCAAATTTGTGCTTTTATCCAAATCTGCTTCTGAGGGGGGCAGATTCTCAGCTGTTCTAAGCTCACATAGCACCACTTTGTTTGAATGGAGCATGAAACAGGGGGTTTAGATTACCAGTTGGTTTGCAAAGGTCTCAGAGCTATTGTTTTTATAGCTTCTTCTCTTACCTACTTTTTCTGCCCTACATTTTCCATTATTCAAATAGTTGATTTTAAAAAGCAAATAGCAGTACTGCCTGAAAATCTACTAAGTATCAGATCTTATACAAAGCACTATTTCTAGAACTACTGATTTTTCCAAAAGATGCTTCTTTCAGCTTATTTTATTTGAAATCTAAAATTATTTACACTGAGATATGGACTTCCCATCAACAGCAACTTCTCATCAGGAGTTGAAAATACTATTACCCTTCTCTCTTGACAAGCAGCTGCTTTCCCAACCTACAACACAAGGTATTCTATTACATTTTCAAAATATCAGTCAGAGACATTGTTTAGAGGCTTGACCCGAAACAACTTGCAGAATTGGTTTGTCAGCAATCTGTACTCCCTCTCCTGTCCTTACAGCCAGTGGTAGGAAATGTTCCTTCACCACGTCTCCCAGGTGCAGGCAGCAGAAGCTAAAGCTATCCAGAGGAGAAATGCCTCAGTTAATCAGTTCTGTATCTTCTCTGCATTTCATGGCATATCTGCACCTCTCTTGCATCCTTTTAATTTAGGCCTGCAATTGAGTTCTCTGAAATAAATTGTCAAGTCTCTTTGGTGTCAGGTATAAACTGTCAGGAATAGGAGACGGCGATACAAAAGAGAATTTTAATAAATAGGATAAAGGCTGAGAGAATAGGTCATGAAAAGAGCACAAATGACAGTATGTCTCATAAGAACTTCTCCAGTCTAATATCCTGTCTGCAGAAGCAGCCTTTAGAGCATGCTTAAGAGAGATAATAAGGAATGTGGCAAATATAATAATCCTTCCTCAAACAGTCAGCAGATTAGACTATTAATTGTCACAGGGCTTACAGGAATGAGTGAGAACAGGGCTCCACGGTACTGATGCAGCATAAAGGGCTGGGTAAACTGTCTGCTTCTCAACAGCACACTTGACACTGGAAGAGAGATCTCTATTTAGCAAAACAACTACAATAAACCATCTCTGTAATGTGACAGTATCCTGAATATCACACAGTGCAACCTAGGCAGACTTTCCTTTTAGTGGAGACTAGAGATACTGACTTGGGAGAATAATACATAAATGCTAAAAGAGAGCAATTCACAGAGGTAATCAGAAAACTGTAAAGGTGCCACTTATTTTGGAAAAATCATTTAGCTAGTACTTCTCCATCCCACTTTTCCAAATAGCTTACTGTCATCTCCCATGTAGGAATGATGCTTAACAACAAAAGAGCCATCATTCAGAGGCAGACCAAAGGCTAATCTGCCCCTGTCTGGCCAACACTTCAAGCAAGAAGAGAAAATCAGGGGGATTATGGCACACATGTGCATATGGCATTGCTCTCCCAGCCTTTGCCTACTGAAGTCTTGCAGAGGCAAGTGTGTAGCCAGACTAGAAAGTTCAAAAATATGCACAGACTTATTATCTCCGCATTGGTCTTTTTAGGGCGACAAGCTCATTTGACTCAATTCCACAAACACACAAGCTGATACAAATTAACATGGAGAATATTTCTTCATAAGAAATGAACCAGACCCTGCTGTGTATCTGTCTTCCTTACAAGGAAATGCTATGCTGAGCAAGAACAAAGTCAGACACTAAGGAATAAGGACAACTATCACTTGAGTATACAGCTGTCACAGGGAACACCAAATTGATCTACTCCTCTGCAGGGAATCCTGGCTTACATCCCTGGTCTGGAGGACATTCAAAGAGCAATGGAAGAGCATGGAAGAACATGAAAGCAAACCTGTAATCTCAGTGTACCACAGGCGTCAATTAACCTGGCTGCCATCCAAACTGTTGGCATCAAAATCTGCTTATCTGGGGGCTGCACATTTCAGCATTTCTGCAGACACTACCATGTACAGAGGCACTGCACTGCACAGGGGTAGCTGGCTACCCAAAAACAAGAAAAAGAGGCAGAAATGGAGGAATGCTGAAAATTATTACAGTGCAATCAGAAGATCAGTTAGCAGTTGGAAAAACATGTTATTTGAGGAAGTGGTACATCTGAATAAAGCAGGGATTGCATCAAGAATGTTATAAAAACAACTTTGAGAAAACAAGCATGAACAATCTCTAGTGAGAAGACACCACAGTCAAGGAACAATTGTGCTGAAGCCAGAAAGTGAGAACAGTTCAAGTAAAGGCATTTGTCTCTGAAAAGGAATTGTTTTTCTACATACCTGTCCAGTCTCCTACCACTTTTAGGTGGACCCCAAACGTTGCTTTGGTATCTGTAGGGCACTAAAAATATTAAATATATTAAGAACCACTTCCAAGTAAGATAAAAATAACAAAATGCATTCAAAGTACAGTTGTTAAGACAGAATCTGGTGTAAATAGGTCATTCCTAAACAGCCATTCCAGCAGCTGTACCCTTAAAGAAGCAAGTCTATCATCAACACAGCTGGGGAAGCCAAGCATGCCTAGCATCCATTCAGACTTAACCCTTTCTTCTGGTCACAGAGGGGTCTGGATGTTTGCTTGGGGGTATGATTTGGAACAGCCACCTTACTAAGCAATACTCAGCGAAGATACCAACAACAGAATGGAAATACTCCTCTACTACTGACACATCATTCAAAATCAGGAACTGTCCCATCATTCTTAAGGCATTTAAGAGACTTTTGATTCTTGAATGCCAAGGCCCACGTTTCTAAGCTGACCATTTTTTATACAACTGATGCTTTCTTCTAAATGGAAACTGAGATTTTGCTGCACTTCACAAGAGCTTACAGTTTGCAAAGGAAAAGCACTAGATTTCATGGTATATCACAAAAATCCCATTGCAGCCACCATCCTCTCACTCTACACACATGCCCTCACTTCAGGGCTACTGATTGTGACTATCTACACAGGAATGTTATAACTTACAATCTTATCCACACTATGGTATTTAAAAACCTCCAGTAAAGGACTAAGGACTCTCCTCACTTTCATTCCTTGCTAGCTAGAGGGACATTTCAAATATACTGCCCTGGACAGCTTTTACAGGTACATCAAATGATGCACACATAAACAAGACAAGCAACACTACTTAAGAAAAGATTCTTCACTTTCCTTCTATAAACCAATACCATTGGTTTGGTTTTGATAAGAGATATGACTCCCGAGTTTTGACGCCTTTCTTAGAAACTGTTAATGATCAATCCTAGCTCTATCATGAAACCAATACCCATAACATGATGCTCTGTCCCTTTTCCTTTTTTTTCCTACCGCTAAGGACAAACAGGAGTTTTGAGGAAAGGGCTTAAATTAAAGGAACACATTTATATTATAAATAAAAGAGGCCCAGGTAGAGAATCCATGCAATACTCATGCACCACGCTTATGAAGACATTTCTTGGCTCTGTTCTGGACCTTTGTTGTAAGTGTTCCCAAGATAATCTGTTCTGGGCAGTGTGAAACCACTGACCTCAGCTATGAGAATCAGTTCCTGACAGTTCTGTATTCAGCAGACACAGGTAAGATGTTAGCATTATCTACATCCTGGAAAACCTAAACAGGGAATACAAAGTCCCAGCTCATCACACCATTTTCCTGAGGGGGAAGAGCACTCCTTTTACAACTACTGACTACTAGATAGACTTATATATAAATCTTTATTTATTATTGTCCAAGTTTTCCGATAAAAATGAGGTACAGAAACCCAGAGTCCCAATTATTTCAGCAAGTCTTAGCCTTCAAAGAAAAACAGCATCAAGGGAGGGATGCAGACGAACTTCACACAATGAGGCCAGTGTTTGCTGTGTCTGTCAACAACATCAAAACTAATTCTCCATATAAAACCAAGTAAGCAGTCTCCCAGTGGGAAGTTGTATACTGGCAGCAAAAAGGTCTGTTCTGGTGGCTTCTGTAGGGTTTTTCACTCTGAGCTGCCCCAGGGCTCTCTCTATCTCACAGGAGGTTGACTGATTTTCTAAGTCCAACTATCCACTGCCCCAGTTCAGCACATCTTCTACAAAATTGTTTGTTATTCCCTACTTCCACGAAGTTAATGGCAAAACACCCCTTGTCTCCCATCAGAAAAAGTTCAAACCTGTTATACTTTACATCACCCTTATGATTAACTCTTTTCTGCACTCCCCTGAAAAATTATCCAATAAAAGTGAGATTTATTTATATTTAGAGTTTAGGAAAAGTATTTTGAGACTTATAACTATGAGACATTCTCATAGAGTTCTGGAAAAATCTCCTTGTGCTGCTAAATCTTACCAGAAGAAACATGCCTATCTGGGCTATATGGAGTGAATTTCCCTACTACATGGAGTTTAAAAGATAGAAAAAATGTAAGTGACCCAGCAAAGGACCACCAAAGCAGTGAGAGGATTAGATAACCTGACACTCAAAGAGGGGTCAATAAAGGAATGTGCTTGGGTAACCCAGAGAAGAGAAGCCTTGGGGAGATGTCTTTCTACTAATAACTAAAAAACATAGCTAAAGAAAAGATGAAGGTGCTCTCTCTCTTCAGCACCATGCATAGCAACAAGACAACAGATCAGGAGTACAAGTTGTTTCAGGGGAAATTTCATCTGGATATAAGAAATAGAATAGGAATCATGGAATAGGCAGCCAGGGAAATGGTACAATTTCTCCTGCTAATTCAGCTTCACGCAACCCTGACTAACCTCATCCACAGCCCTTGCACCAGAAGGTCGAGCCAGATGATCTCCACAGGCCTTTCCTATATTCCTATATTTCCTGACTTTCCTATATGCCTAAAATTTTAACTTTGAAATCTATTTACATTTTTTTACTGCACAGGATACTTATTTGACCTCTTTCATCTCTGTAAACACAATTAAGACTCTAAACAGTGGCTTTTTGCTGGAGAATATATTTCAGCAGCTTAAGAAATATTCAAAGACAGTTTTTCAGAAGTTTAATCATGAAAGTGGGTACATTTTCCTGTGTTATTAACAGACCACTGGGAATGTGTAATGAAGTGCAATGAAAATATTCTCTTATATATTTAACCTTCACAAAATCACAGAATCATGTGATAGCTGAGAGTAGAATGCACCAGTGGAGATTGGCTACTTCAATCCTCTTGCAAGAGCAGGGTCTGCAAGAGCCAATAGCCCATGAGAGCATCCACTTGTGCTTTGAATGTCTCCAAGGATGGGGACTCCACAGCCTGTCTGGGCAACCTGTGCCACCCTCAGAGAAAAAGCAGGGTTTCACTTAGGTCCAGATGAAACTTCCTGCATATCAGTTTGTGTTGTCCTGTCACTGGGTGCCTCTGAGGAGACTAATTCTACTTTCTTCACTTGTCCCTAAGTTCAGCTTTCTCAGTCTCTCCTCATACTCAGAGATGCTCCAGTTCCTTACTCATCCTCATGACTCTTTGTGCTTCAATACATCCATGTCTCTCTTGCACTGGAAAGTCCAGAACCAGGCACAGAGCTCCAGATGTATTGCTGATTGGAGAAGGGTCACTTCTCTCCATCTGCTGGCAACATCCTGCCTAATATAGCTCAGGAAGCTGCTGGCTTTCTCTGCTGCAAGGGCACATGGTGAGTTCATGGTCAACTTGGTATTCACCAGGACTCCCTGGCCGCTCTCTGCTGAGCTCCCTCCAGCAGATAATTCCCATCACATACAAGTACCTGTGGTTACTGCCTTGGCTAAATGAAGGTGTGCCAAAGCCGCCTCAGAAATGCATCATGCCCTCTCTGTGAACAAAACCAATTAAAATTATTTTGAAACTGTGTTTTGGCAAATAACATTTTTATTTCCTCCTGCTGCTTTTAACCTGGGAGCCCTAAGAAACAATCCACTGTACTATGTTGAGGGGTACATGCAGCCCCCTACTCTTCCTTTATTGCCTAGTACACTGTCCAGTGGAAAATTATAAAGATTAGTCAATCTTAAAATAGCAAAAAAATACTTTATCTTAGGTCCTTTTCCTTAAATCAACCTTGTTTTCTAAAAAAGGAAATCACTAACTTGAATAGTCTGTAACGAGAAGGGAGAGTAGACAACATTAAACTAAAGGTCGCAAGTGCTTTTCAGTAATTCTTTCCACATTTTGAAATTGTTTGCTGCACTCATTTGATGAAAATGCTATGATACACAAATTAACTGTTGCAGATATTGTAATTACATGAAGTAATGTAATCTTATTCTAACCTCAAGTGACCTATACCTTTAACAAGTGAAAGATTTTACAGGTATGAAGGTCTACAATCATCAGGATATCTGCCAGCATTTGGCCCTTCTTCAAAAACAACTGGAAGCCAAAGGAATTCTGTTAAATTTAACAGAGCTGTGCAGATTTATACCCTCAGAGAAACCAAACTATGTTCTTATCATTAAGATGGAAGACTTTCCTCAGTTTACAATGTCTATTTTTGTATATACTTTCACATTCAACAAAATTATAGTATTTCCTATGTAGACAAAATTTAGAACAGGTTGTTCTACATCTTGATAAAAAAACAACTTTCCATTTTTTTTTTTCTTTTTTTTCTTCAAGCTAACTTGGAATACAAAGGCAAGTTATCACACAAGGATTGTGCAACAATCCCTGGAGAGCTTTATGCTTATAAACCACTAAATTAATTACATTCACCAGTAGCCATAGCTCTACTATCTATCAGTATGTCAAGATAAACTGAATAATTTAACTAATTTATAATACAATACTAGATTAATACACACTTGAAATACATTTTATTTAACAATTTTATATTGTGATCATGGTTCTCTGTTGTCCTCTGCCTTGCTTTTATATGAATACATAGTGAGCAAACTAATTACTGTTAGAGCATAGCAGTTCTACTTTATACCCACTGTACAACAGCCCCAAGTTGCACCAGCAGAGATTTAGATGGGGTATTAGGAAAAATTTCTTCACCAAAACAGTGGTCAAGCATTGGAACAGGCTGTCTGAGGTGGAGTCACCATCCCTGGAAATGTTCAAAAGACACGCAGATGTGGTGCTTAGGGGCATGGGTTAGTGGTGGACATGGCAGTGCTAGGTTAACAATCTTTTCCAGCCTGTGTGACTCTGTGATTCTATACCAGAACATAAATTTTCTCAAAAGAATGAGCAATGGAGAAATCTGTGCAAGAGAGCCCAGCACAAAGCAATTGAAAAATATGTTATGAACATCTGTGCTTCTAGATTAGAGTACTCTGAATATTTAACATCACTGTTTATCTACTCCCAGTCAAAAATCCTGTCCAGAACAAGAAATGAGACAAACTTTACTGAAGTTATTTTAATGTTATTAAATACTATTCAGTATCTTAAAACACCCTTTTTAGGTATTGGGGTGCAGGGAATGGCCTGAGACAACAGCAAACTAGCAAGAAAATAGAACGCTAATTCCTAAATGTTTCCAATTCTTCTGTGCACCTCTACCATAAGAACTATGAAGCCTCTTCAGAGAGGTGTTAAGTTTTGATTACTGACTATCACAGAAATGTTAATGCATGCATCAGGATCACACTGAGGAATATCTGTCATCAGAAGAAAGGAGTTGAAAGGGATGCCCACGTTACAAACCGCCAGTGGCTCTGCAAATAAAACTCCTTACAAGTTCCAGCGGAGATACTGCTCTCAAGCAAACTGCACCACTGCAAACATCACCTTCTGCATTTGGTGCTGCAGTAGGTGGGCTGAACAGTGACCAAAATTACAAAGAAGATCCATGCTACAGCTGGAAGAACAAAGAGTCTGATTGGGGGAATTAAAAAGCTCATTGTGGGATTTGTTTACATAAAAGGAAACTCCTTCAAAGAAGTCTTTCACTTTGAGAAAAAAGCAATGATATGATCCTAATATGGATTTGCAGATATCCTGGCAGGGACTGCAAACAGTGCAGAGACCCTGCTTCCATGCTCCTGCCTGCCAGGGTGAACCAGCTGCACTGCAAAGCCATATTCATCAGTCCATCCTTGCTCCAGACTCAATGAACCCTTACCCAGACCAAGAGAAACACATTAGAGACTTGGCATGTTCGGAAAACAGGCAGAAGTGAGGGGAAAAAAGAAGAACTAAACACAACCAATGTAATTTTTTTGTCCTGTAAAAGGGAAAAAAGTAAAAAAGAGAAAAAAGAAATAAAAAGCTTCCAACTTTGCCAACTGACAAGAAAATAGGAACCTTGGAAGCTCAGTAAGCTGCAGCTTGTCTGGTTTCATATAGAACTGATACAAACATTCCTAAAATGATTCATTCTGACATTAGAAAATGGAGAGGAGTGATGACAAACACAGGCATGCTATATAAAGGTAGCCAAAAAATAGTAGCTAGACTTCAGTCTGACTCATAGGAACTGAACTCTGTAACACTGGGCTATCCCTGTTTTAACTAATTATTCCCATAAGAAGAACATTTCAGAGAAAAAAAAAAAGTTACTATGTGGAATTATTCTTTTAAACACATTTCTGCCTCAAAGGCTGGAGATTTTTTAAAATGTCTCTATTTATTCCTCTGTTTTATGTTATTTTACAGATTGGATTTTGGTTAAAAGCTTCTCCTGTTAGAGACTTGGCCTTGCAGCTATCTTAATTGAACTGGCAGACATCATAACGTCTTGAACGTGAGGAAATCCTAACCATGGAGCATAATTTAAGTATCAGGGGTGCCAGGATGATCAAGGCAAGACCACCATGCCTCAAATAACCAAGGCTTCAGCCAGAGCTCTTCTATAGCAGAGCCAACTCCAAGCAAGCAGCCCAGCAAGCAGCTGCAGTAACATATCCCAAAAACTTTTCACTTTCCATTGCCATATACTCCTTGCTGTACGACCTCAGACACCTGCAGTCTAGCTAGTGGAAAAAACAAACCATAACACAGCAGGATACATCACTGGGCAGCTGCAGTTCCAAGAAGGATCATTCTGGTCATCTAGGGTCTAACTTCCTCTGTAACACAAACCACAAACCCACACCCACTAATTCCTGTGAGTCTGTAGTTCAGCATTTGCTAACTCACTCCCTGCAACCTCAGTTGTTAAATTACTCTCAGTGTTAAAAATTATCTTTGTTTTCTTAAGGTCTCAATCTATGAGATTCCTACCCATAAAATCTACTTGTTCCTTGATTTCACTCTCATACCACATGAAAATGCAAATTTTTAATGTAGCGTTGTAGGATTGTAAATAGAGCAATACTTGTAAAATACACACAATATTGCATAAAATAAATTGTTGAATATATAATATGAAATTTCTTAATTTGTTTTCTAGCAGGTCTGTAATAGTCCAACTGCTACTCTACTGCTGCTACGGATGCACTACAAAGATACACTTTTAGAGACTAATCAGCATTTCTTTTCCTCTGCAGCTCAACCAAGGCAAAAGACTTGCTGACTACCCTTTCACCCCAGCAGGCACGTGACACATCACAGAGTCACAGAATGCTCAAGTTGGAAGGAACCCATAGGGATCATCAAGTCCCACTCTCTATAATAGAGAAAATAAAAATGTTTCAATCCTTGCAATATTCAGCCTATATAATTTATGCATCTCAAGTTGCTGGCTTGGGGAAAAAAAACCCAAAACATAACATTTCAAGATGCTCAGGATGCAAGCCTTTGTCCCTGAAGGAATAAAAAGCAGAAGAATGCTCCTGCCCAAGGCTGCCTCTCCAAGTCCTCCAAGGGTACACAGACACATTGCCAAGCAACAACGCATAGAGCTAACAAACATAGGACAAGGAAACTGAACAGTACAAAAAGGTCCAATCTTCCCCAAGCAAAACAATGGGCCACCTCCAGGCTCATGATAACTGGCTCTCAGTAGTGTGAGACACTCATGGAAAGAACAATCAATGGATCAACAGGTTTTCCAGTCAGATCACCACCCCCTGGAGGAACCGCTGTGTCTCTCTGAACTCCTCTACCAGCACACACTGTATTTTGCCAGGCTAAAGCAGAGAGCCCTACAGGCCACATGGCCTTAATTTTAGGGCAGCAAGAGGCAAGGCACTTAATTTCCTCTAATATTTTGTCCACATGTTAACTGTGCTCATGCTTAAAGCTTGTGCTTAGGTTTTGTTTTTGTTGTTTGTTTGGGGGGGGGTGTCGTTGGTCTTTTTTGTTTGTTTTATTTTGATGTTCTCCTACAGTTTCTAGACCTTGCTCTAACCTGACTTAGCACCTAAATCAGAAGAACTATCTGTGATGGGAAAAAACACATTTCTCTGCTAAAGTCAGTAGATGCTTATTATGTATTGTAAATTTACTTTCATCAAATCAAAAAAACCCAAATCCTGCTTATTAGAGGGATCTGCCACCTTCTGTTTAAAGTATCTGCTGAAGCAGAACTTGGTATTTAGTGAATTTGAGTGTAACGATTTCTGCGTTCTCACCAAAAGAGTCAGATTTGAAAGTTTAAATAAAAGTCAGGGTTTACGTAGGGTTTTTATACAGACCCCACAACTATTAATCCCCAAACCAAACAAAAAGTCTAAGGAAGTACTAAAGACATCTGCAATATTAATCTATTCTATTTTTGTTTTACTTAAATTCTTTGTCAAACAGCTGCTAGATATTCTACTTCTATGAAGAGCAGACAAGCTCTAGAGATTTCTTTAGTGCGCCAGCAAGATACTTCACAATTTCCCTAAACGCTCTGCAAATCATCTCATAAAGACAAGTTTCATAACTATTTGCACAAGATATTTAACAAATCTTATTAGAATGTCATCATGTTAGATTTTGTTTTTATTGTATTTATCTAACAGTATGAACTTAGCTCTTGATGTCCTTACGTACTTTTTACTCAGGCAACTTTCCAACAATTTTTCCATTTTTTTTAATTAAGTATTTCAGAATTTGGCCCCTAGGCTTTTCCTGTTGTGGACAGTTTATTTCTTAAGTTTACAGTGCAGGGCACATGTTTCTCCATCATCTTCTTATGCAGTACAAAATTTCTGGCTTAAAGAAGCTTAGAGCTAAAACTTCACTGCTAGACTGTTAAGATCTTCAGCGATTTTAAATGAACCCTGGATTACCCTGGGGTAAAGACAAGTCTGGCTCTACAAAACACTCGTTTTCTTTTACAAAAGCAAATGTTGTTCTGATGTTGTTTATACTGAATATAAAATTTGCTGAGACTTTTCCTACAAGGAATCAGGCCCAAAAACATAAAAGGTACAGATCAGGGCCACACACCCTTTAATCCCATCATGTCTAAATCCAGATACCAAATGGACTTTAACAGAAATGCAGAGGTAATGAGGAAAACTCAATCTACAAAAAAATCAAACCTAAACAAAACCCTTAAAGGTAGAACATATATGATTAAGAAATAGCTCTGAGACTTTCAGGTACAGTATATAACTTGCCACGTATATTCAGACACTTCCCAGGTAATTCTTCTATCTAACCTGAGACAGCTAATGGATGAAAGAGTTTCACTGCCTGAGATTCAATATTACTTTACTAATTTGGATACTAATCAAGCACGTACTCTTCTTTAATAATATGTACTTGGATTTGAGTGGATCTGACTACCTGCATATGCAAACCTATCCCCTCCTAAAATACAGTTTTGACATGTTAAAAATGCACACATACCATCTTCCCTCTGGAATTTTCTACTCATACAGAACTGTATGTGGAAGGAAAGGAAGGAAGATGTTGCACTACAACTCCTCCTGATGTGATCTGGAGGATCTTCAAATTAACCATCTGGTCAAAAATATGGAGAACCAGCAAAAGGGCAGACCTTCTTCGAGCTTTTTATTACCAGACTCTTTAAGTTCCTACTTTAATGGGATTTGAAAGCAGATTAAATGCAGCACTAAAGTAGGGGAGGTCAGAGCACACTTGACATGGGACAAAATTTCTAGTTTCAAAGAACGTTTCAAACCTCTTGTTGCCGGTAGTTGATCACTGCTTAGCTGTTACCAGAACTGGGATCTAGACATTGAATTGAAGCTTAAACTCTCTGGAAGGTCTGAAGAAGCAGTCCCCCACATTATTAATAGAGGACATATTTCATAAAGCCCAGGACTATCAAGGCTGAGATCTTTGGTTTGACTTGTTTTGATTTTCAGCTTTTTATGTGCCACTTCCAAGCCCCTGTCTCTTTTAACTCTGTCTCATGAAGCTACTCATCAGTGAATATACAGAGAATGTCTTATACAAAGAAAAAGCTCAGCAAGTGTTTATGCAAGGTACCTGTGTTTAAATACCAACAAGAGTTTCTTCAGATACATGTGTCAATTGAAGAAAAAAAAGAAGGCAACAAAGGAAACTTCAGCATATTCAGACTTTAGCTCCAAGAAGGAACCAGGGGCATGACAGCAGCCAGTGACAGCCAAAACTGTAAAAACTTTGGAATAACAGATTATTTGATGCTGCAATTATGGATGTTTGTTGCAAAACAGAATTTTCCCAAACCAAACTTCAGATCTGAGCCATATCCAAATTTAGAAGGATTCACCTCTTACTCTTGTCCTTATTTCAAGGTCTGTTACAGTCTAAATTCTAAATTAAGTGATGTAATTATTTCCTACCCTCCTTTGCCACAAGAAAATCAACACTACTGAAATAACAAGGTTACCAAGCTTTATGAGTTGCTTGGAATAGACACCAGACTTTTGACAGCCAAGTGGTGTAAACTGCAGCTTGCGAGAGTTTGCGCTTTGACTCTGTAGTGGATTCAGCAGAGACCTCATGAGAGAACCCAGGATATCTTCTGAAGCACTTAAAACACAAGGCTATTTCCATGAAGCTTATTACTAATCACTGCTTGCTACTACAAGAAATTCCAGAAACACAGTAGAAAAAGTGATTTAAGACTTAGATACCTAAATGACTTATATACTAAATAGGACTCTGCTTCTGATGTCATTCATTAGCAAAAACAAAACAAAACATAACAAAAAAAAAAAAAAAAAGAAGGAAGCATGCAGTCATGGATTCATGCTGCTGCAAATCATCAGTAACACAAGTGTCTGGAAAGAGAGGGAACTCAACACCAAGGGGAAAACATATGATGGAGATGGAAAAAAAAATCAATGCCACTGTAAACTGCATGCCTTAGTCTCTTCTTGTTCCTACAGGTTAAAACAAAGAGCAACAAAAATAATGTTGAAGGAAATAAACACCCTCGAAAACGTAAAAAAAAAAAAAAGACTTCAAGGAATCTAAAGATTGATTTAGACAATTATAGACAATTACATTTAAATTGCATTCTACAGCAGATGAGTTCCACATTTTCCTTCAAGAAGTGTAAAGAAACATGCTCTCAGGAAGCAGAGCATGTTTCTCCAGATGGTCTGATCTCCAGACCATATCTTGCACTTGATCTGAAAGACAAATGTCTTTAAAAGAGTTCATCAAAGGTAAAATACACAAAAATAATTTGTCCATTTACAAACACTCAACTAAAGTATTTATATACAGAACGTCATTCTCCTCACTACAGATGAAAATATCTTGGAACAGACTGTGTTCTGCTTAAATTCAATTCTAAGATGCAATAATGCCCTGCCCAAAATAAGTAAATTGCACATGAGGGCATACAGAACTGAAAATGTGACTCACGCTGTCTTACACAGCACAGTAACAGATATGTACAGTTGTGCGAAAAAAAACAGTGAAAAAATCATAAAATATGATAAAAAGAAAACTTTTCATGGAAATGAAATCAAAACAAAGGAGCAATGAAGATACCATGAAGTAAATGGCCCACTATGCACTACCTAGGACTGTCCAGCAGGTCACTCGCAGGAATCTCAAATGTTGGGCCATCTCCTCCTTACCTTTCCCAGACTTCCCAAGGACAAGGTGTCACACTATTGAGTATAAATTCACTAGTGAACAAAAAACAGTAGAAACACACTTCAAAAATGGAAATCACACTGTTCATGAGAGAAAAGTGGTGTTTCCAAATGTCTGAATTTTAGAAGGTACAAGTGACACTACCAGAGGGTTGAGGTAGGTGATTCTCCTTTATTCAGCACTAGTGAAGCTACACTTTGAGATCTCTGTCCAGTGCTGGGTTCTTCACTACAAGAGATGTGAACATACTGCAGAGAGTCCAGACAAAGGCCATGAAGATAATGATGGGACTAGAACACATCTCCCACAAAGAAAGTTTGGGAGAGCTGTGACTGCTCAGCTCTCACTCCTGGAGAACAGAAGGCTCAAGGGGACCTTATCAATGTAAAGCACCCAAAGGCAGGGTGCAAAAAGAATAAAGCCTCTTTATGCTCACTTGGTTACAATTCAGAACTCTCTCTGGCTCTGAGCAAAACACATGGGAGCTTTGCCAGAGTGGAATGGGAGCGGGTTCAGGGCCTTTACACAGCCTCCCTGTGTGTTCCTCCACCCTGGTGTTATGTAAGAAACTGAGCTAAACTGTAAATATTACACAATCTCAAAAAGGGAAGGGACTAGTAAAATATCTCCAAGACTCCTTCATGCTGACTCACTCCTTCCTTTCCAATGAAGGTTATTACCCACATTTAGGAGTATAAAGATATGCCTGAAATGGTAATTTTTTGTCTCTTAAGCATGTTCTAGGCACAGTGAGATATTTCACCAGTGTGAACAGGTGAAACATCACATAGAGCCTAGAGACAGACCTTTTAGCATGGCCTGTTGCAATAGGACACGGGTAATGGTTTTAAACTGAAAGAGGGTAGATTTAGAGTAGCGATAAGGAAGAAAAGTTTTAGAATGAGGATGGTGACACACTGGAACAGGTTGCCCAGAGAGCTGGCAGATGCCCTATTCCTGGAAACATTCAACATCCCTGAGCTGGATGGGGCTCTGAGCAACCTAATTGAGTTGAAGATGTCCCTGCTTATTGCAGGGGAAGTTGGACTAGGTGGCCTTTACAGGTCCCTTCCAACTAAAGTATTCTATGATTCTAAGCAGGACAAGAGTGTCAGGAAGAAGACTGCAGTGTTCTCCCCCGGCTCTGCTGCAGTCATTGCTGAAGTCACTGCTGCAGTGCCCTTCCAGTACCTGAAGTACACACACCTTTCATGAATTCCTTGCTGTGGATGATCTAAGCCCCCCACCCCATCACCAACCTAGAAAAATAACCCAGGGATTATGATTATTCAACAAAAGAAGCAGCAGTCGTGTTTCAGCTTGCTCGGTAACTACAAGTAGGTCAGACGGGAGTGGAAAGACGACTGAGTTAAGCTTTTGCCTACCCATTCTACAAGCATTGTCCCATGGCTGGCATCATACTAAACAACAAAAAAAGCTTTCTAAGCAGAACATCAGCCCACAGCGTATTCTCTGACCTAGAAGCACATGTGGAAACGTGTCCCCTGCTCAGGTTGGGTAAAAAGATTGTCACAGATCTAGACACTTAGAATCCTCATTATGCTGTAAAGTCATTTACCCAATGACAGTGTTTCTCCAGCAGAGTTAATGTTGTAGCAAAATACACTTGTGGCAACTCAGTGATAACTTAGTATCTTGTAATAGAATATATATGTGATCTTAAATGATATGCTGTTATGTTGAAGGATATGACTGCACTTAAAAGTGTAAAACATTAAGCATGAACAGAAATTGCCTTGTCTAGTATTACTTACCTAAAATACAATGCATTGTGCATGAGTGGAAATTGCTAATTTTAATGTTAGAGATTTAATACATGGTTGTAAAACTTACACAAACTGTAATTTATCAACTCCAATTACATATTGAAAATATACTGCACTGTATATAAATGACTTATTCATGTTCACTAAGAACTCAAATTCACAAGAGATCTATTTTCCATAGGCCCTAGCTCTAGACGTTCATGTGCAAAAATAATTTTTCATAATACGCATTGTCATCCTATGCCATTTTAAATACTGGATGAAATTCTCAATTCATGCTAGGAATCTGACATCTAATTCAACTTCATCTTATGACCTCACCCAGTAGGTCTGTGTCAGCAGACAAAAACTCATCTGAACCAGGCCAAATATTTTTTGGAGACATTACTTCTAAAAATTAAAACTACAAAATCCATTGTTTTAGCAGTGTCCTAATATAAGAAGACTAAATCTTTATAATAAGAATTCCAGTTTCCAAACTGCGTATTTACTAATAATGATCAAATTATAACCATCACATTAATTTTGTCTGAGATGGACAGTGAGAAACTAGGAACACGATGTTTTAAGATTAATGATTAAATAAGATGTGCCCACTGGTACAGACCAGTTCTACAGCTATACTAGGGCAAAATGAATGGAAAGAGCTTCCCAAGACTTAAACTAAGTTCTTGAAATTTATGTTCCGATCGCTAATGTAATAAGAAAATGTAAATAAATACTGACTAAACCATTCTGCATAAATTCATATATGCATGTAATTTTTCAGGATTCCATATCAGGCTATCTTTGTGCACTTTACAGAGGACAGTCTTAAAAAGTGACTACTGCCATTAGCAACAGTTAAATAACACATTTCTCTGGTTTGTACTGGTAAAGTGAATAGCCATGAAAACTTTGCAAAAGTGCTATTAATGCTTCACCAAGCTATACTGAGGCAGCTTCCCTTAAGTGAGATTTGTTTCTAGATTTACAGCACAAAACTGATTTTGGGTAGAATTTAGTGTGGGTTCCCCTGTAACTCCCAGCTCAGCATACAGATAAGTAAACTAACAAACCAAAATAAAACACCTTACAAACCCAAAGAACTGGACCTGGTTGTGCCCTCTGAATATCAGGTAGCATACAAACATCTCAATTGCTCCACAGCACTAGCTGTAACTCAGTAGGAATAAAGTATCAGTTATCAGCCCAAAGAAAGCAATCAAACATGAACATTAATCTCCACAGTCTTCCTGAAGAAGAATGTCCAGTTCAGGCAATCCAAAAGCATTTACTCCCATTGGAAGGAAAAGGCTGACACTAATATTCAATCTCGGACTCTACTTCTATAACAATATAGCCAGTCAGTACAGTGATTTTTTAGCAGAATCTACCAGGTTTCTGCACTATGTACTCCCAAAGAACTTCAGGTCTATTTATACACAATTGCATATTATTTCAGTCTGTCTCTACAGGTTTCCGTTCCCATTCCAGACCAAATGAGTAAGTAGCAATCCTGACATTGTATGACCTCGCTGGTATATCTCTAAGTCATTGATATATCTCTTAATATAAAAATAAAGCAAAAGACAATTTTAGAAACTTTTTTTTTAACTTGATGTTTTTCTAACTTTGAAAAAGGCAGTCACAGAAATGTGTCCTCATTGAAAAAGGAAGGTGGTAAAAGTTCATTACCATTTGTGCCCTTTCTGTATTAAGGTCTAGAAATACGGCTGAAAAACTTTTTTTATAAAAGAGTTTTCAAAATCATATGGATTTTATTGATTTATTTATTTATTATTGGGTTTCACTTACGGGAGACTTTAAAAAAAGTTCCCATTATCTTTTTCTCAACAGTGGAGAAAATGAAATACGTATTGAGTACTGTCACACATAATAATCATGCCATTTCATATTCATTGGTAACCTCATAAATTAAACATGAGCTCTGCTGGAGAGAATTATCACCTTGAGAGAAACAAAGACCATTTGCTTACCAAATATAAATAAAAAAGAAAGTACAGAAAAGAACACTATTTCTTACCATTGTAAGAGTGAATGGATGGCTTTCCAGGGCAGACACTCTTGGACAGTGGAGAATAACATACTGAAATAAAATGGTAGAAAGGATACGTTCAGAACATGCAGCAATGGGCAAGTACTTATAAAGTGAGAGTCGTGCCTACAAATACATGAAAATAAAGTGATTTTTTAGGGACACATTAACTCACCTGACCAGGCCTTGCTTCAAAGTCATCTTTCATCATCCTGACTTCAAGGACATTGGAGGGGTGGCTGATGACGGCGGTGATTGTGACTGGTTTATTGCTGCGGATGTAGCGGTACAGGCGCTCCACACAGTACAGGCACAGGGGCCCCGAAATCCAGAACCACGTCTAAGGGAGAACAAAAATATGCTACCTCTAAGACTTTTAACTGTTTTCTATTTTCACAACTACATGAGTGCTTTCAGGATCTCACTTCACATCTAACATCCACACCTCTCTCTACACGCAGAACCCCAAAGCCTTGATCAGTCTAACCAGCAGCATCACCCACAAGCATAAGCAAATTCAATCATAAAACTCATCAGGAAAAAAAAAGCTAATGACCTCATTTGCTACCATGTTATTCTGGTTTTATGTAGTTAGACTGCAGCTGGTTTCAGCAATGAAAGAAACACAGACCTGAGTACTATACAACTGGTTAACATTTATGGAAATATGCTGTCTAACTTGCAGTATTATTTAATTATTACCTTTGTCTGGTCATCTCAGGTTCAAGTAAAAACCTAAGAAAGCTGCATTCTTGTGCTAGAGAAATTATGTTGATATTGAACTAGTGCAAAATCATAGACAGAGAGAAATGGGCACTTCTGAATCACAATCCATTTGCTCCCATGGAAGACACATGCTAGACAGAAAATTACTTGGAAATGCCCATTTTTCTGCACTGATTATATGGGGAGTCCTGTGTGACTACTCCAGATGGAGACATTTGCAGCTGCTCAGCGAAACCCCATCCTAAGAGTCAATTACCAATAGCTTATGGCAGACTTATCTACTAATTCCACATCTGCTCAGTCATTCAAGCTGTGGCATTGAAGTTCCCATCAACCCTCTTCCCTCCTTTCCCAATTCCTGACATTACACATCCACATCTCTTGCAACTAGAAGAGCTAATATTTCCAAATCCAAAAAAGTCCTAAATAGTGTTTCAAAGCTGTCAGGAGAACACTGAGTGGTCATTTCTTTCCATGACTCCTTTCCCATTAGTGGCTCTAAAGCAGGCATCTTAAGCCCCTAAGAAGACTCCTTGCTGTCCTGTGGGTCATATGGAGCCAGATATACACTGATGCCTATAATTCAGGAGTATTACCACAACAAAATACCAATCCAAAGAGCTTTGTTGGAGGAATTCAATGTAGAATTACTGTTTCTTATTAGGATTACATGCTCCATAGAAAAATGGGTTCCCAGTGCAGCTAGTAAGGGGGACACATACTCAACAGAAAACAATGATGATAATAATAAAGAAAAACTCCTGTGGGGTCTGTTATGGGACCATCTTGAATGGTGGGCCTTGGACTCATGAACTCCATATTTGCAAGCTTCCTCAGGCTACTTGTCAATACAGCCCAGCTCATCTTTTCTCAAAAGAAAAGAGAAAATTTTGGATGAAAAAAAAGCTGCTGCCACAAAACATAAAGAAACAAAAAGAAAATGGAAAACAGAAAAAGAAAAGGCTTTTCTGTCCCCACTGTCATCATCCTCATTTACCCATGCCACATATAAAACAAGCCTGTCTGCAAACAACAGACTATAAAAGCCAAACCACAACCAACTGCAACCCAGAAATGAGTATTAGGACTTGCATCCGCATGTAAAAAAGAGAACAAATGGAGCTTGATTATTTCAATTAACTACTGCCACACAATGCTTACAAAAGGACCTTACGAAATGTTATATAAATGTTTGCTCTGAAATGCTATGCTGCAAAATCACATTTTTAGCAGGATCAATACATCTCTTATGGTGTTGTTCAAAAGAGAACATTACAGCCAATCTCTTGACATTTTTTCATCCTCCCTGTTCTATGCACCACATTATAATGCACTTCAGGGTTAAATACAGATTGTTTTTTCCCCACCAAATCTTGAATGCCTCAGAAGGTTTTAATAATATTTTCCATTATTAAAACATCTGGTCTGGAAAAGCAATAATTAGTGGTTATGGCTGACTGAAAGGCTTGGCATGACTTTTAATACCTGAAATGTCGGATCATACAGACCTCTGGGAAGTGCGACTGGAACTTGGGTTCCTCGGAACAAACTCTCACAAAGCTATTTTGTACAAAGGGTTCTGGTACTGGTAGGTCCTCTGGGAAAGGCTCAGTAGTATAGTCAGGAAACAGCTCTTCAAAAGCCTTTGGCACAGTCAGATTCTGTCGGAGTGTTTTGTTAGGATTAAAGCAACCAGGAGGGTGTTCCTCTAAGTTGGTCTGGTACTTGAGCACTCCCCTACAGGAAAATAAAAATAATAAAGACACTAAAGTAACAATAAATAACAAACAACTTATTTTCATTCAGACTTCAGAAAGCAGTCACAAGCCTCATCTTCTGTTAGAAATTTTATTCTATTTGCCGTCAGGACTTTCAATGAGATTGAAACTTTGCAACAATAGAGCCTTCTGTCACTAGAGGCAAGGTTTAACTTTTCCAGCTCACTTGGCACTTCCCACTGAACAGCCTCAAGCTTGACACTGCTTGAAAAGGAGAAAATATTGTGGGGGCCTTGAAAAAAAATTAAATAATCACATTTCCAATTCAATCACACACAGGCTGTTTTCACTCATCCTCCCTACAGTCAGCAAGCCCTGTTTTTAAGGCAATCCTGTAGCAGAAGTGGCCTAAGTTGCCAAAATATAAACTGGAGAAATGTTTCCACTACTTGGTGTTTATCAGGTTTGCACACAAATAGACAGAAGGAAAAGAAGTCCTGCACGGTAGCCAAGGAACCTTCCTTGCAAATTATTTTATGAGGTCCATTCTTATTTCATTTTTCCTCAAGTTAAGTTAAATTTACAGTGAAATGAAGTAAGAACTTTGAAGCTGCAGTTAGATTGGAAACTCTTGGATATCTCAGCACATGAATGAATCACTGAAAACAGGGAAGAAGAGATAATAATAGTAATAAAATTCCTCAGAAGTACTACTTGTTTCTAAATCTAGATTTGATGACAGTAAAACCACAAGGAAGAATATTAAAAAAAGAAATGCTGAATGACACCTGTAGAGGATGGCGCTGGCTGGGAAATGAGGCATACTGAGACAATGCCCTCTGAGTGCTAAGCCTGATTATGAAAGTTCAGCTCAAGTATACAATCAAACATAAGGACAAGTGCTCCCCCTCCTCTCCTCAACATACATGCAGCAGCAGCAGAGTTTAATTCAGAAGAAAGAGAACTAGGACATCTGCAATATTCTCAACCCAAATGGGCTTTGACAGGCTACCAGCAATCTTTCCTACAAAAATGCAGTCCTGTCAGCTAGCAAGCATCCTACATGGTCCAGTGAATCATGTCAGCTTGGAAGTTAAGCCTGCTCACTCTTAAATTCCACATCTGACCCTGGGAGAATCATTTGAAATGTGTCCTTGCACCTACACCCATGCTTCTGCCTGCATTTATTGCTCAATCATGCCTATCACTTGCATCTGGCATCACTGCTGGTCATCACATATTGACAAAGCGACAGACACCCCCAGCATTACGCTCGTTCCCTGCTCCATAAATATTATGATGCCTCATGGATTTAGCTGGAAGTCAAAGACCATGCAATATTTTTCCAGTGAACCTTGCATGCATGCCTGCCAGCAACTCCCACAGCTTCTCTCTTCTCAGCACATCCCGAAAGAGGATTGCCTTGAGAGAAGCTGCAAACACAAGCATCCCCTCCAGTGATCTCTAGTTTATCTAATCTATTACAGACATGCTAACTGAGAGGCAAACAGGGATGGCAAAGCTGCCTGTTAACAGCAGCTCAACAACTCCCATTTCTGAAGCTGTCAAGGAAAACTAAGTCTTACACACCCAAGATCAGTGCCCAGAAAGGTTGAGTTCTGCACTGAACAAACAAACCACTAACATACAACAGATGAATCACATCACTTTATATATTGCTGAGAAGTGGTTGGCTGCCTGAAGGATACTGTAAGAACACACCTACAACAGTTTGAAACAAAACAAGAATCCAGCAATACTGTGGAAGTACTTTACTCCTAAGACAGGTAAAACCTCAGTCAACCTGCCTGCACAGTTCCGCCACAGGAGATGCCTTGCTCTGTACAGTAACTGGCTATGTGCCTGCAAA
The DNA here is from genome assembly GCA_013399915.1 of Illadopsis cleaveri. Classification (NCBI taxonomy): domain Eukaryota; kingdom Metazoa; phylum Chordata; class Aves; order Passeriformes; family Timaliidae; genus Illadopsis; species Illadopsis cleaveri. Next base: position 360,670 of record VXBB01024301.1, read on the forward strand.
TCGCTAAGACATTCCACACAAGAGTAATTGGGGCACCTAAGCATGAATATCTAAGTTTCCTTTATTCTCAAAAGAGATCTAAGAATTGCTTAGGTTGGAAAAGACCTCTAAGATCATGAAGTCCAACCATTAACCCAGCACTGCCATGTTCACCACTAAACCATGTCCCTAAGCACTGCATCTACATATCTCTCAAATACCCTCAGGGAGAGTGATTTTATTGCTTCCCTGGGCAGCCTCTTCTAGAGCCTGACAACCCTTTTGGTGAAGAAATTTTTCCTAACATCAAATCTAAATCACCCCTCATGCAACTTTTGGCCACTTTCTGTTGATCTTATCACTATCACTAATAGAGCCAGGAATCAGTCCAGTTCACCTGAATGCAGATCTCTGAAACAGCAAATTACATGAAGCATTCTTCAGGCTCCATTGCCTGTATTTATCAGAATTCATTAGGCCATAGCGGGAAAAATACAAAGAAAACATGTAGAGACCTACATTTAGGCATCTTAAAGTTCAACTGACTCCCACTCTCCATGACTCATTCTTCTCCCACTTCTGACACTCAGTTCTTTCAGATTTGCACTGAATACCTTTGTAATTCAATACTAAGGAGGCTGTGTACCAGAATGTGCCTGTTCAATGCTTGCTGTGTAACTGCAGCCTTGGTTTGCAAACTTGGTAAATGCAACATGGTTAGGAAAACAATGAGCAAAGGATAATACTGTGAAGGAGATTAATTAAACTGGACATGAAAAATACCCCTAAGGCAATCACTGGAACAGATTGCCTAGGGAGGTTAGAGGATCTCAGTCACCAGATGTTTTAAAGAATTTGACAAACACCTGTCAAGAATAATTTAGAAAAAGTTCATCCTTGCCTAGGGTGGAGAGAACAATTTAGACTCATCTTCCCCAGCTATAAACAAGTGCTATGCCATTGAAAAAACAAAAAAACAAAAAACCCAACAACAACAACCCCAAACAAACCCCCAAAACAAACAATAACCCCTTAAAAAAAAAACACCAAAAAACTCCAATAAACTCAGAGAAATGGAATTTTATCCAGGAAGTTTCAATTGTTTTGAACTCATCATTTCTCAAACAGCATATCTTATTCAACAGCGTATTTCTACCATGATCTTGCTAGGCCTAGTTCCCTTTCCACATTTACTTTAAGCAGCAGGGCTCAGTGTCACACATTCAAGCACCCTGTGTTTCAATAGGTATTTGGTGACATAGAGAAATAAACCCATTCAAATACACCTTCCCTTCTCTACACTCTGCATCTACATCCACAGAGGAAACTTCAAAGACGTTAATGGAACAGATTTTCACAGAATCATAGAATAGTTTGAGTTGGAAGGAACCTTTAAAGGTCATCTAGCCCAACCCCCAACCCACACAGACATATATCATAACTACTGGAAGATGCTTTACCTTGCAACAGAGCTCAGTTTGTGCCTGATAGAGATCTGACCATCAGCTTCATGGCACATAAACACTGGTCTGATGTTTGTGAAAAGAAGAAAAAGCAGCAAATTTTGTAAGCAAGGAAAAAGGTTATTAGGGAGATACCATTCCTTCCCTCTCCTTTGGAGTCAAAAAGGAAGACAGAAAGGAAAATGCAAGGGATGAGCAACTTGGCTTCATATTCTTGTCTCAGCAAACAGGTAAGAGGGTGCAGAAAAAGAAACTATATTTTCTTGATTTCTCACTAGACACTGAGCAACGGAAATGGAAAAGGAATAATCTTGAAAGTGAAGAAGCTTGTGGTAGTTGGCTATAGCACACACAGATCTCCAAGCTACAGCCTGATCTTTCCTTAAACGCATACCACAGGACAATGTCTTGTCCCAAAGTTGGCACACTGTGCTCAAGCAAGCTCGGGAAAGGCAGCAATCAAGGAAACTGCTCTTTCTGGTTGTGTTTCAGGAAAAGGAAAAGTATTTTCCATTTACTTACCCAGAAACATGCAGCATCAGCAGCATATAGAAGACAAAGAAAAGGTTGTGTGTATACCAGAAGATGTCATAGTTTGAAACCCTGAAAAGAATAAACCATGGTTCAATGCTGTTTCAACTCAGATGGAATCACTGCTAATTAAAAGCAGACCTGTGCACACAGGACATCATTATACACTGCACACTCATGCAAAATAGCCAAAGCCCAGAATGTTTTCCCACAGGCACACTGTACTTGCACACAATTAAGTGTTGAGAAGAACAAGTGACTGACACAGAAGTAAAATGCTGAGAAAGAGAGGTAAAGGTGAAATACAGAGCCCGGATGGAGAACTCTTCTGAAACTGGGAGACTTGACTGCTTTCACAGGACCTGGTTAGTCTCCATGAGATCCTTATAGCTGGAATAGTTCTTCCACCTTCAGTCTCAAAACTCAACCTCCTTACAGTGAGTGACACTTGCATTCTCCCTGCCCCAATACAGTTTAACTTGTCACTAAGGCTGCAGCACACAAAGAGGTAGCATGGACAGCAGCAGAAGGAATGGTAAAAAACTTGTGAGTTCCACTAGGAAGTGGAAGGAGATACAGGCAGAATTGGACCTAGAGCAAGGAGACAACAAGGAGAATTGTCATTGCAGGAAGCCACATACATTACTGCTCCAGGACTGATGGTCTTGGGAAGAACAAGAAGGACATTATCACTGTGAGATCAGGAGAGGTGAAGGGAAAAGAACACTTCCTTTTATCAGTAATTTGTTAGACAATATAAAAAAAACCCAGACCAAAGAAAATACTCATCTGGAACTGTTTTCTGTTAAGCTTGTTTGGGGTTTTTTTGAGTAAAATAGTTATCAACAAACAACCAAATGGCTAAGAAAATACACTACTTCACAGCACACAAACACACCTCTCACACTATGCAGCATGGTAGGAGAGTCCCCTCTAAAACCAAAAAAACCTACTCCCATTCATAAACCAAAACAATTAATAAATTAAAAAAATCTTTAGCTCTGAGAACATGGTTTAAGAAGCTATTCCTCGGATGCAGCTAACTTCTTTTTTTTTCCAGAACCTTTTCCCTCCTATGGTCTTTACGCAATCAGCTAACTGTTCTTCCTTCAACACAACTGAAACATTTACTGCATTTGTTCCTGTCAATACAGGACTTATTTGTTTTCTTTCTCAAGAGAGGAAAAATAACTTTGATAATCCAAGGGCTACCAAAACAAAATCCAAGCCAGCAAAGTAACAAGGCAGGAAGCAAAGGAGGAAAAGAGGAAGCAAAGGTAGGAATACAGCAACAGCAAGGGGCTCTGAAATCCCCCCTCCACCCTGCCATTTTTCCCCCAGTCAGCACTATGTTAACACTTTTTCCTCCTTGAAGCTGCTCAAGCCTTTTCTAACTCCCCACTCCCTTGAGGCATTTCCATGCAGTCACTCATCAGCATCTATGAGGAGTTGTAGGAGTAATCATCAGTAAGGGAAAAATAAGAACAATGGTGTGCAGAGTGGAAGCTCAATTGGAAGACACAAAGGGAGTAAAATTTGCCTTCTGTCTCAAAAACAGTCATAGAACCCAAGAATGGGACCTTAAAGCTGGTCTAGGTTGAGCCCCCATACCATGAGAAGGAACAAGGACAGGTCTTGGAGCTCTGGTTTAATTTGGTTTCATGCTATAATACCAAAAGCTGCACACTGAATGTTTTATTGGCTCTTGAGCACCTTTTTCAGAATGCACCAATTTTTCAAAATTTCTGTGATGAAAATGCTTTTGATATGTTGCTTTCAGCAGCTAATTATTGCTACTGATTAAAATTTCTGTACACTTTTCCTGAATACATCTAAATGTCAGCTTCCAGCTTGTTGAGCATTTTATTCTTCTTTCAGCACTCCTACAGACACCTCTACTATAAAATCCTGGCTCCTCACATGTATCAAGTTGCCCTAAATGTGAGCAGGTAATCTGAACTTCACCTCCTTAAATTATAAGGGTATGTAAATCCTTGAACCTCTTACCATGAAGCATATTTTCTAACACTGTAATAATTACATATTTCTTCTTATATCCTTAAACTGTGTATCCTACAGATACCCACAGTATTCTAATATAGTCAATAATCTTCCTATTGATACACACAAATTTTTATAGCTCTTCAGAACATTTATTTTTTTACCTTCTTAGGGCTTAAAATAGACATGATTCACAGAATGGATACATTTCTTAGGTATGCAAAGCCTTGAAAATTTGAGATAAGTTGAATATTTGATTTTGGTTAACCTACTTTAGAATTTTGCAGATGGAGACCTGCAAGAGTTAATTTATTGAGAAATGTAAGGGAATTTATCATGCTGTAAAGAGACACACTAAGCAGCACAGCTCTAGAAAAATATTTTTAATCCTGTTACAGACAGTTTTGAAAAGGAAAATATATGTGGTAGTTTAGAAGATGAAAATGAAGACTAGAATATTTGGTTACAAAAATAGATGGCACTGCAGCACCTTATTTTTAATGTTCTTTTAAACACATAAATTCCAAATCTTAAACATCATTAATTCTAAAGTTGGCAGAAATGTCAACATTTATTGACAGGATTTGTTGTGTTTTCTGATAACTTCATAACATTACTGAACAAAAAACGTTGGTCTAATTCTCAGGTATGACATGGCAAAGATTTAGAAAATTTTTCAACTAATAACCACTTTCCCTTTTTAAAACATTAGCAGCTAATTCAGTCATTCTAATACTTATTTCCAGAGTTTACTGAAAAGACAGGAAAATAGAGGCATACTCATGCATAGAACAATTTCAGGAAGAACATACAAAGGAAGAAATCATTAAGCAGGTCAGTGTGCAAGAACAGATTAGGGCTGAAATCCAAGACTATAACAGCCTCTGAAATACTTTTTAAAAAGTTTCTGATATCAGTTTCTGATAGACAGTGAACATTTACAATTAACTTTCACGAAACTGTACTGTATGCTCAGCCATCATAGGGCACATAAGAATCCACAGGGAAAGAGACTGAAAAGGAACAGAGAGATGCACGCAGCAACTTGTTTCCTTAGGAGAAAACACCATAATAAAGACACGCTTGAGCTCTAGGCTGGAAGGAGAAGCCAGGATAAAGTTCCCAAGTAACAATTATTGCTAGGGTAACAGGAGATTCAGATTATCTCTTGGGGCTTTGATTCTGCTGGCTAGATAGGAGAAAGCTGGGAAAGTATTTGCACTTACAGTAACTGTGGAAGGTACTAAAAAGCATGTAGCTCCAAAAGATGTTGCATGACCCCCGAAATTATCCCAAGAATGTTTACAAGTACATATATTTTTCCAAGTTTCCCAATCACTAATATATTACGTTTTTCTAATTTAATTTGGCCTTGAAGAAGACAGGACTTCGTTCTGGCTCAATGTTACAGAGTAAAGTAATAGTTTTATTTTTCCATCTTCCCAAAACTCTTTCTTTTGCAAGTAGAGCCATCTGTGTAGACCATGTAATGTGCAGCCATGCTATATCTGGCACAGCAGCCTAATCCTGCACTTCTGCAGCACCTCACAAAAGTCTCAGCCCTGGAAGAAGTCTTGTCTACTGAAAATGTACAGGTGTTTTCTGAACTACTTTCTCAAATCACAGGATAACACTGCCAGGTAACACAGCTACTCAAGAAAGACAGATAAGTTCAACAAGGTTCATCACCATGTATCTAACTCACATCAGCGCAGCACCATTAATGTTTGAAGATACATAATATATCCTTCTATGTTCACTGAATAAAGGTGATGCACTTACATAGACACACTGTGAATTCAACCTCTGCAAAAATGAAGGGTTTATTTTTAAACATTCAATTGCAGAATCCAACCCTTAAAAAGACTTCAGCATTGGGCTAGAGCCCCCAAGGTACCAGTCATTCACAGGTCCTATCATATGTGTTCATTAATGTTGGTGCAGAATGTCAACCCACAGCAGGTCCAAATCTTTGGAAATCCCAGCAGCTGCTCTGAGCCAACACTGCATTGCTGTTTGGTATGTTATAATTCATATTAAAAGGAATGTATCTGACAACCAGAAGCAGAGCTCTTAAAAGCAACACTCTACCTCAGTAGCACAATTTTGCGTCTGTTTGTTTCATTGCTGAAACAAACATTTCATTGATAGTTTGGTGTTTGGGTGTTTCTGGTTTTTTTTGTTTGGTTTGGGTTTTTTGTTACTTTTTTTTGTTACAATTTATTATTACAATTAATTGGTGAAAATAATTAAGATAACAATAGCATTTTATTTTTTCTTCCACTGGACTTCATTTATGCACTGGGCAGAACTTCCCATATGCTGAGTTTACTGCCTCCCCTACAACCAGGAATAAAAGAACTATTTAAATTTGTAAAGGTCCACATTTTTAACTCAGCACACTCATTAAATAGTATTTTTTCAGAAGGCAATTCAATCAGGTCTTGTAATTGTTTTCATACAAAATTCACTGTGCGAATTTCACTGCAAGCTTGGAAAAAAAGCCAGGACAAGAAAATTGGTGTTTTTAACACTCTAGTCAGTAGGAGAATATGATTAAGGAAATGTCATTTTTCAGCATAATGATCAGATTACATCTTACCTGATGGCATACGTGGAAGCTGTAAACATTAGGAATAATACTAACACCATAATGACTCCAGTCAGACCTGGAACTAAAAGGGACATAACTTACATTGAAACTGTGGAGAGATACACTTGTCTACTATTACCTTTTAAGAAAGTGGAATTAGACATACAAATCATGATTCAATCAAATTCTGGAATATACTTATCTCTTGAGGATAACTCATGTATCAAACCAGATAGGAAAGAAGAGTTCTTGTGTAATTTCCCACCTTCCCAAAGAAAAACACCCTTTTCCTTGCATTTCACCATGCATCACAATATCCTATTTGTTTTTGCTCCTGTCATCTTTTGCTTGTGACATCTGTGTGTAAGCAGGTAACTAAGAACAAACACTGTTCACTTGCAAGACTGACTGTGTAAGTTTCTGTCTCTTTTTTATTCCAAACACAACACTCTGTTGATCATGACAATTAAAAACCTGTTCAGGGACAGAATTTCAAGAAAGTCAATTTCTATGCAAGCTGTCACCACAATTTTTTGCCAGCCCATTTCATTCTGGAATGAGGAAGAGCCTGAAATTACACTCCATGGCACTGTATCACGCTTGAAATTGTTGCCCATAGTGCAAGGTCTGTGAAAGTGATCTGCAGCCAGGACTTGAAAAACAAATGCTAAAAAAATTAACAATTTGACTCATCTGCTTAAATGAAGACTTGTATCAGAACTAGTTTATCCTCAGGTCTTTTTTAAGTCAAAGTAGAGATAATGTCAAATCTTATCTTTTTATTAACTTCTCAACATCCACTTATTGAAAAGTCTGATACCTAAAATCTGACACACCACAACTCACTCCTCAGTTTTTTACAGCCCTACAATCAATGGAAGCTTTGTCATGGACTGCATAAAAAACTTGATTTCTCTCCTTCATGGAAAGATTTCAATTAAAAGCAGTTGCAATAAAAGTTATGCATTCTGTCCACTGCCTCCTTCTTAATTTCTTTTTTCTCAAACTGATTTGATGTGTAGTGTGTTATGAATGTCAACTCTGAACAAATACCTCCAATGCAATTGCAGTACTGCATTCGATTCAGCTTCCTACACTGTTATTCAAGCCAGAGGTCACCTTTTATATCCAGTTTTTCAATTATCTTCTCCATCAAACTGAAATCACTCAAAGTCTTGCCCCAATTTATCAGTTCATTTTTAGTGCCTCTCTGCCCTGTCCCTGACTCTCTTTTTCTCCACTAAGTATACTCTTGAATACTTGTTCCTCCCACAGTCTGCCTCACACCCTTATACAAGGAGGTTATTTCCTGGACTAATCGGAAAAGCCATCATCACTCTATAAATCCTTCTGATTCCTTATTTCTCCTGTTTGCTGTTCTGAACTGTCTGGGAAGAAACCAGGGGTTTTTGGCTTATTTGCACAGTTCCCAGTGCAGCAAAATCTTGGTCCCTGCCCGGGCACTCCCTCAGCACAAATAGTACATGATAATTACCAGTAGTTAGGACAGGGAGTGAATGGAGTAATTTTAAATTTAGGATAACTCTGACCTCAGTTTCTGTCAGTTCACTTTCTCCTTTCCCCTACTCTCAACTGATCTAAACCTTCCCTAGGTTTTTTGGGAAACACTGGCAAGCCAGCTGCTAATTCCAGCACACCTATTGGGATTGACAAACCTAGAACCATTGCTGTCTGTTCATAGATTTGATTTGACTGTGCCCTAAATGCTGCCAAGTCAGGATTTTTGGGTTTGATCCTAATAAGTGAGAAGGTGTGATGGCATCAGGAAGGAACTTTATCTGCTTATGAAGCACTACAGCTCAGACTGACACCTGCCCCTCCATACCAAAACATTGCTCCCTTCTAAATTACTGCACCAAAAATGTCTTTGTCTACTTATTCTGTATGAGTGCTGAAGCCTGATTCCCATATAAAAGTTTAGATTGCTCAGAAACCCAACCAGCTCTTAAATAAACCAGCTGAAGCAAAAAGACTGGTTTTCCATTATGTTTCTTTTTCTAGAAATTGGATCATTTAGGAATTTGGTTTTAATATTAGGGAGAACCTCTGTTTGAAACTAATGGATTTCTGCTGACTCACCTGTACAACAACAGATTTGAAGATGCTGCTCATCCTACTACTGGCCTTATGTAACTCCTGCCTCCTGACTACTGGCCAAGCAAACCCAGGTTCTATTAATACAAATAACACAACTCTGGATAGCTGAGATATAACAAATGGAGCATGCCAATACAAGACCAAAAGAAGTTTTGTCTGCAGAGTGATGATGATAAGCAGCAAACTTTTCTCATTCAGTTTTGCAGGACTTACCAGTTGCAAAAAGTAGTTTCCTCGGGTCCTGAAAAACAGACAAGCAAAAACAAATAAATCAACATATGGTATTTTATATCTGTAATATGAATAATTATTATAATACTAAGTAGCCCATGAAGCTCACACACTTTAAGACATATGTAGTCCCTAAATCTGGAAGCAGGAATGGATTTGTTATTTGGTAACAGTTTACACTGACTGCAATTCAACAAAAACTAAACCTTTAGTCTTTGCATTCCTCCAGCAAAGATAATTCTGATCTATAATCTGGACTCAGATAATTTTACAGATAATTTTTTTTTCAAAGCTTAACTTTACTCAGTTACCTCATCCCTTTGGGAGGACAGAGTGGAGCAGAAGAGGGAGAGGTTTTGAATTTAAATGTAAGAGAAGAGGCAAGCATTTTACTGCCAGCTACATCACCAAGACATTTGCAGTGGATACTAATGAAGCAAGACTGAACACAAAGAATCTGACAGATGTTCCTGTGTCCTTCACCACATGTGAAAGGAAGCGGGGATATTTCAACATCAGGGAAACTGCTTCATTTCCCCAGATCCTATACCTCAAGATGTTTTGTCTTCACTGCTTGGAAAACTTTTTTATTTAAGCTTGCAGTAAAATGCAGTGACAGGAGGTAAGAAGTCTTCGTACAGGACAGGAAAAACAAAATGATCTGCTTCCTGACCTTGTCTGCATCTAGATGTGTGTACTCAGGCAGAGAGGATGAGAGCAGCATCCCAACTGCCCACCATAGTTTAAAAAGGGATATAAGTGGGATTCAAGTACAAAGGTGCAAGAGCTACTAAAGTAACTAAAATTCAGGAGTTTTGATCCTAGAGTTCCTAAAAAACTTGCTATTGTCTCCATTTTCTATTGCAAAACTCCTAAGGCTGCTTAGCAGAGGCTTAGAACCCTGGCATTTCTTTCCTGAGGCAAGCTCCTGCTGATGCTCCTGATGAAGTGAAGCCTATTAGACCACTCCTAACACAAGCAGACACACAGTTCAGCCCAGAAGCTCAGCACAGTAGTTGGTGTTGGCATATCTGTCTGCCATTGAATAGCTCGGTGATTAGATCATTCACCCAGGGAGTGGAAGACCTTGGTTGCTGGTCCTTATGAGCCTGGACTGAGCCAAGCTCTCTTTTTCCAGGAAACCATGCAGCTGGGATAGGGTCATTCTAAATATTTCCCAATGAAACTAGTAGGAAAGAAATGCAGGCCAGAGACTAGAATGAACACAAACAAGAGGGAATTTGACTGTAGACCAAGAAGAAGGGTGCTGGACTCTGGTCTAGCTTCTAAAATCTGCAAATATCTCTCCAGTGCCAAATACACAAGTAAGCACCTGGTCAAGGGACTAGGAATCTAATATTCCTGCAAGAGATCTGCACCACAGTCATACAAGGCACACAAATCAAATATTTTACAAGTAGAAATAAGTTCATGTAGATAACTAATTTCATGCTTAGCATACATACTCATATATGCATTCACTGCAGCTGAAAAATGCAAAATCAGTTTCAAACCTCACTGTATTATAAACAGTGGAAATGCAGAACACATTTGCCCAAAAAGCAGCAGAAATGTGTCAACCAGGCCCACCCAAGGAACAGAGAGAAGCAGGAGAACAAGGTGTAAGGTGACAATTTAGATGATTGCATTCTCCATTTAATAATCAAACAGGACTGAACCTTGCTGGCTTTAATACATGCTTTGTCCAGAGAAAGAAATAAAATCTAGAGGAATCCACACAATGATGAGGTTTCAGTGCATGAAACAGGAGCACTGTATAGATCACACAACGGCATTGAATAATGCAAATATTCATATATTTAAATTCTGAGCTTAAAACCAAAATATGAAAGAAAGTTGGCTCACCTCACCACGATAGTTCGCTGCATTTAGGGTCACAAATTCTTCACTGTAGTTCTGAGAGAAGTTAAGAGCATTCACCAGATGAGCAGCAACATGTAAGACTAAAAAAACCCAAAAAACTGAGTAAAGCTGAGGATCTGTAAACAAGTGCTGGATGTTCCCTGAGGCCACCCAGACACCAATATATAATCACATTACCTGCATGAGATATACCAGGGACTGAGGAATTCTTAATTATTTTTCAAGAGTAAATCAGCCTATAAATATTAATGACAGAAAGCTGTATGCATTTTAGGAACTTCTTTTAACACCACAGCAATGATTTCTGTACTGCACTGCTTCAGCTGAGAGACAACATTCAAAGGTGTCCAGCCAAGAATATTTCTTCTTCACCAGACTGGGTAGCTGTCTCCACTGCTCCCTCCTCTGCAACTTAAGTGTGTAGTACCCTGTTTTTCACTCAAATTCCTTAGGCACAATGAGGGTTCACTTGTAATGGCAGATTTTGACCTGATCTCACATACCTGTCTTCCAAGAAACTGGCATTTTAAGGAAAGGGTTGCAATTAGAATGTATGCCCATGTGTTTAAAGCAAAAAATGAACCAAAACCCACACATATTCAAGAAAACATTTACAATTTAAGACGAGCAAGCACAGAGCAAGACTACCCCCAAATGTACTGCAGCAGAAAAACCACAAAGTACTGCATCAGCGTGCTTCCAAAACATGCTGCTGCTCAGCACAGTAAAATCTCACCTGAAAAGATGCCTATTGTAACACCACACGTCACATGGAAAGTTTTGCTTTTATCTAGCAGCCTTCTGGTTTTCTTGCTGGCAACCTAGTAAGAGAAGAATTCAAGCAATCTCTTCCAAAACAAAGCAAAAAAAAAAAAATACTAACAACAACTGTGATATAATAGCAACTTCAGTTTTCACTAGGTTTAACACCTTTGCAAACATAGTACCTAAATTTAAAAACTACTGGATTATGCCAAGGAGACAATCTTGAGGACTTAACGAAGAAATTACATAGACGTCATGAGTACATAATATACCTCCTGGCCTTTATATTTAGGAACTCCACCATTAATTGTGAAGGCATCACTGACTCTTTTATAAGCAAAATCAAAAAGAATGGTATATTTGCATATCTATGTGCATCTATAGGCATCAAATCTTACAGGTATTGTCACATGATTAACAGGACTCACAGGTCGAATTTGTAAGCATCTAGCAAACACAAATGTTCCTCAAAAGCATTATTTATATTTCTGTAAAAGTAACTGGCAAATTACAAAGAAGCTAAACCATTGTTTCTCCCATGATAACAAATGTATAAGTTTAGGTATTTTTATAGAAAGTTCTGTCACCTCCAGTAGGACTTGTGGTCATGCAGAGGCAAAGTTGGATTTACTCTGTTGAGTTTTACCAGGAAGCACTTGAGACGACACATATATCTCCAATATAAGAGTTTGGAATGACAGAGAAGAACTCATCAGGTAACAGATACCTAGCAATTCCCCATCCTTCAAAAATGCACTCAAGAAACCACCCTCCCAACAGGTTAAACCTGTCTTCAAAGGAGTCACGAATCTAGGCTAAATGTCTGATATTTGCACCATGCAAGCACATGGTGTAAGAACAAACAGGGATGTAACAGATTTTTTTCTATTATTTTTATAGTAATCAGAGCCCAGGGCCCTCTTCTGAGGCACAGCATTCCCAGGACAGCACTCACCTTCTGGGATCCCCTCAGGAAGGCCAGGAGAACACGGCACATGGGCAGCAGGACGAGGCAGCAGTTGAGATTGAGGACAGACGCTGAAGCTCTGCTAATACACAATCCTAGCTGAACAAACATTGCAAGAGTTAGATTACAGGGAGAAAGGAATGGTACATATGTCAGTATCATCCCTCTTTTTCTTTGCTGTGAAACCAAATGGTTCTCATGCTGTCTGAGTCATCAGAATGTTTTGATGAGTTTCATGATGTTTTATTGTACTGGAGAAACCCTGGTACACACAACATGCTATGCTGTCCTCACAGGGAAGGAAACAGCTCTCATCTTTGCATCAAGAAATTATTAAAAATTAATTTTGTCAACAACAAATGACAACTTCCTAGCAAAGGAGCTAATATCTTCATCAGTGCCCAAAGTCACGTGGAACAAAACATCTGAGACAACAGTAAGTGTCCACTGAGAAATCACCTGAAAGTTTCAACAGATATAACTAAATAAAAAAGCAATAAATACTATGATGACACTAGACAGCCACTCAAGTGTAACCATTTTCTGTTAAGCCACAAAAAGATGTAAAAAAATATTGATTCAGTCAAACTGAAATGGTCATAGTGTTTCAACGACTGTTATAGAATTGTCACAAAACTCCTTATCCATTCACATTATGCAATGCCATATTTGGACATAAAGAAAGTAGGTTTTCTTCAGTTTAACTGCTCAATAGCTGGGAACTGTAATGAAATCTAATTTCACTAATGCTTTCACTGATATATTTGGAACTTACATAATTAGAACAAAAACACTTGTCAAATAAATGAACAAAGCACACATTCATGTCATAAACCTGTATTTTTAATCTTATTATATTATCTCATTCATTTATGATTTTAAAAAGTTACCAAAATACCATTGTTCTCCTAGTTATTAGGTTGAATTACCATTTTACTAGCTTATATAAAAGATGCTTTTAGACTGTCAACAGATTTCTGGAACGATATTTCTTACAGTGTTCTCAAAACTCCAAGTATTTCAACTCCTGGATAAATTAGTAAAAAAGTATTATAATATTAAAGATAACTCACATACTGCAGGAGCATGTGAATGAGTTGAACAGGTACAAATTATCTAATAAAAATTACTTAAGATTTATTACCTTTTCAAAATTAAACTCTACATAAAAAATGAGCATGTTTTATTTTCTCAGACAAATTAATCTGTGAAACATCTGTCATACTCTTATCTTTGATATCAAGAAGAAACAAAATTTACAGGCTTATATTTGTGTCACAGAAATGGATGAATATACAAGCTAGCAAAAACAAACGGAATTACTGCACTTCAGAATATCTTGCAAGATCCCAAGCACAACAGCATGAAAGGTTTCTAAATACCAGTACCGTAAAACAACTGACTGCTCTCACAGTTAGCAGCATCCATGTACCTCACTTGCTCTGCAGCACACTTGGGCACAGCACCAGGAAGCAAACAGAAGGTAAAGATGTTCAATCTACCTGAAGAACCAAGCTCTGCACCTAAATCCTTTTTCTCTTCCAGCTACTTCACATTATTTACTTAGACCTGAGTGCTAGGGATCTCCTCACCAGACTCCACCAGCTTCCACAGAACAGAGCAGCCACAAGGGCACCCTCTCTCAAAAGCTGCCCGTGAGAAGTAGGAGCAATTACCCCACAAAATACGCTCTACCTTGTGCTTTACCTTGTTCTCTACCATGTAAATGTGGGATCTCCAGCAAAAAAATCCCAGGAACAAATCATCTCCAACCTACTGAATGATAGAAAATAAGACTAAAATGAGCCATGTCACTTAGTTCTTTCCCACTCTCCAGATGTCCTCCACTATTTCTTCCAATGTACTTTTAGTCCTCTTTTTCCTTACATAAAACCTCCCTTGCTTCTATTTCATCTGTTACTTCACTCTCTGATCACTTGCACAATGGGAAATTTTTCTTGCTACTCATAAGCCATGTTCTTCAGGCCTTAGGCCATCCTCTCCTCCCCGCTCTGGACCTTCCCAACTGGAAATGACCCTTGAAGAGATTCAACGTAACGAAAAGAAAAATGTCATTATAATGCACTGTTTGCATATACAACACTGTCTCTCTTTTCATTAAACCCTCTGAAGAGAAGCTAAAAATGAGCTATATGCCTCATTGAAGCAGTAACTTCAGAAACATGGTCATTAAAACATTTAAGAATTTTTACTGGGGTTTACTGATGTGCTACAGTATTGCAGTTATTAAATGGGCATGACTTGAAAAACTCAAGAATTATGAAGAAATAATGTTATGCAAACTCCAAAAGTAAACTGAATCATTTTTGTTGCTGTTGACTAACACAAAAAATCTGAAAAAGTGGCAGTACCATTAACAAGCAGTTTGAAAATTTTAATAACTTCTGTCGTATGACCTATATGATGTATCATTAGTTTCTCAAGAATTTACGTTGCATTTGAATTTAAATATAAACTAGGCATGACTATCCAAGACTTCCTTTACCAAGCACAACAATTTTTCTTGCAAAGCTTTAACAAAACCATAGTTTGGTCTAGGAGAGAGTCAATTTTACACTGTATAGTATTAAATAGATGAAATAACTCCTGTCAGAGTTCAAGAAGCATTTGGACAACACTCTCAGTCACATGGTGTGATTCTTGGGATGTCCTGCTCAGTGCCAGGAGTTGGACCGATGGGTCCCTGCCAGCTCAGCATATTCTGTGATTGTAAGTAAAATGCCAAACAATTTAACAAGTATGAATCACCAGTGATGTGTAGAAAAGGCTATCCTTTTAACCTTCCTTTGTTTTCCTCCACTATTTAACAAATAGCAAATATTCATTCATAATGCAATTGCTATGGAGGAATGTACTCAGATTCATTATAATTTAATGCTGTCAACACCTGCACATAGAAAAAAAAAAATAAAGATACTAAAAAAATAAGAGAGGGACCAGCAAACAACTACTTAAATATGTACTACACTTCTAGGGAAGTATGATTCAAATATTAAAATAGTGTTACTAATGGTTCATGTAAGGTTTTATTCGGAAGAAATAAAGTTCAGCAATATTTCCTGCAACAAGCCCATGACTGATTTGCAAACAATGGTAAATACATTTAGAAATTCTTAGAATCAAAATTCATGCAAGAAGAAAAAGAGTTTAAAGTTTGCTCTTAATATATATCCAAAAGCTAAAAATATTACCATGAAACTAATTCTTTCCAAATGGTTTCCAAGAGATCTCTTTCTTAACTTCCTTTGCATTGCCTGGGAGGCATAGTAACAAATTAGCACAGTACATTGTTGGATTTTTAAACAATAGTAGAATAAAGGATGATTTCTGCTTCAAGGCAACTCACTGGGTCTAGAAGAGAATATATACCCTTATTAAGTAGTCAAAAAATGAGAGAAATATAATCCTATTTTCTTCCTGAAGTTTTTACTGTCTTATTAAAAAAATTGTTATTGCGTGTTACTAGCATGCAAAATTTCTGCAGGATCAAAAAGAAAAAAAAAACACACACACACAAAATCTCTGCTGGACACTTTGCTGATACTAAATCCAAGCATTCAACCACCTCCTTCCGTAATCTGCCTACCTGGTACAACATACACTGGTATCTGATTTCATGGAGGGGCAAAGAAGCATAGAAAAACTAAAGGGTTACTTGAATTTACAGACTAAATCTGTGGTAAAAATAGTAGGGAACTGGACCATACACAAACTCAAATCCTAAAAGCTAGATTAGATTTTTTCCCTCAGACAAGCATAAAGGAATTGCCATGTTCTCCAAAGAGCTCCACAATGTAAGTTCTCCAGTTATCCCTGTCTGATGAACAGTCCCACAGAAATCCAGATGGACTCCTGGCTGTGCTCATACAACACACAAAGTAGGACAGAGAAGTGAAGAGTCAGTTCTCATTGTATCTTGCTGTCAGCAAGAATGAAAATGAGAAAATGAACTTTCTCTGTTAGGAAAAGGAGCTTTCTCTGTTAGGCAAATGATTTTAGTATTAGATTGAGGGCTGAAGTACCTTACTGTGTACCCCAAAATTCCCCAAAGTTCATCAGTTATAAATACAGAGATGAATGTTACCTGCAACTGCTGTGCACAGAAATCTGATATTTGATACATGATTGCAAAATGATGATTTCAGCAAATACTGTCCCATCTCATCTTTTAAGTCAGTCTTGTATCAAAAAAATGTTAAAATAATGCAAACCCCTCCACACCTGAGAGTGATGTGATTCCGTTTCTCATGACTTCACTACCCACAACCCAAAACAGGTCATGGCACAACAGAGACACCACACTTGATGATATCTCAGAGTCTTTCTTTAAAATATTTCAATTTTCTTTGGTTCAGGGCACCTTGAAAGGTTCTGGCAAGACTCTCAAGCCACATGCTGCTCTATAGACACAGGGCACAGACCACCTCCCCAGATCAGTACTGGAACAGCTAAAGTTAGTTATTTTCCTAGGTGGAACAAACTGCGCTACACAACATGCATCCTTTTGACCCAGCTTCCTTTTCTTCATGAAGTACTCCTTCTCTTGAGTAAGGGAGCACTGATAATCTAAGATGAAGGACACAATTGAACTGTATGCATAGCAATTATTCCCCTTAGGCCTGTCAAATCTGGCTGGAGAGCTAACAACAAGAACACAAAGCAGCTGAAGAGAAGGAAAATGTGAGAGTAGGGGAAACCTACCAGAACATGTGAAAATTTCTGCCAAAGTCTGACTTGGTTTTGCTCCTGAAGAACAAAGGTTTCAGAAGGACTCTGTAAATCCCAATATCATGCACTACAACCCTTTAAAAATTATTTTAAGTGGTGCAATATTTTTAATATGTATGGGGTATCTTTCTTACACTGCTGAGAATCAATATTCTCCCTGTTCACTTGTAAGCCATCACACAGGCATTCTTTGAAGATTTTCCATCTCTTCTTGTCTACAAGTTTAGGTCGTGTCCCCATTTTATACGCAGTGTCTTTGTGTAGGATGTACTCCTCCTTCTGCTTAAATCAGTCTTTCAAATTGAAGAAAGCAACTAACTTAATCTTGAGTGCAGTAATAGCTTCCAACTTCTCTGATAATCTCCAAGCAAAGGATCACGATACACGACTCCCTCCAATGCTAAGATGTGGGGGGTAAGCAGGCTGCACTGTGGTTGCGTAATGATCAATGAAAGTGGAATTTGGTCTCAATTAATAAAATCTCTGTCCTTACGATAAACTAGCAAGGAGAGACATGAAAGTTACTGGAACATCAGAAAGATAATCCAAGCAGTGAATAAAGGTGACAAATGCTATACACAATACTGCACAAGGCAGTAAGAAAGCAGCAACTGTACAGATAAAAAAATGAGGCAGTGCTTTTTCTTTTCAGCCCCGTTTTCAGTAATTCAGTCTTTTCCCAAAGAGATCCTTCTGACAATGCATTTTCTTCACTTTGGTCTGAAACCCAGAAGCTTATCTCTTGCATTAACATTTGACTACATTACAGTCATTTGAGCAGGAACAAGAGAGGGAATGTGGAAAGAGACCCTTCATGCCATGACAAAATGAGCTCAAAGCTCTTTCTGCTCACAGGGAACTCAAACAACAAGAAACAAGCATTTCATTCAGTGCTGTTAAAGCAAGACTTGAGTTCTATAAGGCCAGTGCAAAATTTATGACTGATTTTTTTTGACCAGGCACAATCAAAGTTGTTGGATAAAAATACAGCCAAGCTAGACTGAAGAGAGAAATCCTGAATTCTGTGAAGAAATCAATCTGGACAATTTCACTGACTGAGCAGACCAAAATCTCCAACAATGAAGATTTTGGAGTCAAGTAATTTAAGACTGTCACTTTCTGTAACTCATGCCTATGACACATTATAGTACCTATCATGAACACAAAGAGGAGAATATTCCTTTCTTCTTTGCTAAACTCTTTTATAAGAAATTCATGTCTGTGGGGGATTTCTTCACAGGCTTCTCTTCCTTAAGCAATGTAAGACCACAAGTTAACACCTATCAAATCATAAAAAAAATGAGGTTCTTTATCTGAATTGTGGTTTTGAGCCAGTGTCAATGAATGCATTCATACAGTAAGACCATGACCTGCAGTGCTATAAGCAATTCAGTATCCAAAAGAACGGTTCATCAAAGTAAAAGTACTGGAAAGGGATTTACATTCACTAGGTTCTGGTGAGCTTTCACTGCAGGGATTATGTAACCACAGAATTATTCTGGTTGGAAGGGACCTCAGGATGTCTCTGCTCAAACCCTCCCCTAAGCAGGTCCAACATCAAACTCAGATTTAGTTTGCTCAGGGTTTTTTGCTCAATTAGGTTTTGAAAAATCCCAGGGATAGAGACTGCACAGTGAAGAGTTTATGGTCTCATCAACAGAAGTCAAACTGAGCGAAGCAGAGAGATTTGACACAAAATAACACCAAGTTTCCTGGTACATAAAAGGTTGATCAATCTCCTCCTTCCACATTACTGCCTTCTACTTATTTGCTCTCTTTGCACTTCCAGGACACCACCATGCTTTTAGTGCCTTTTTACAGGTGTAGAATTAGGATGATTGTTATTAAAAGACTGAGTGAGAGTTAGGTACATAAACAATTTTTAAATCCTGTCCTAAAGTGTCTTGTTCAACATCTCAGACAATGAAATTGGAAAAGAATAAATCCGAGCCTCGCTCTTCTGTAGACAACTGAAGGGAAGTACATCAGTGACCACTGAATGAAAGACCAACCCCATTCTTTCTCCTTCAAATCAGAAAGAAAAGAGATGGCATGAAAACATGGCACAGATGAATATACTCAGAATATTCAGTCCAAGATCTCATTTCATATCACACTCCAATTTCCTTCAGCAACTCTTCTTGTTCTCCATTCTGCTACTTGGTAAACAACAAAATTACCTGTGGTAAATCTTTCCATGCTGCAAGTGCAGAAGTTCTTAAGGCGATTATAGCCTATTGTAGCATACTAAGAAAAAAAAAAAGCCAACTCCTTAGGAGACCTCACTGAAAAAAAAAACAGAATTTTTTTTTAATTCAAAAAGTGCCACTCCTTTTTGCCAACTTTGTTAGCTCTCTGGAAAAAGGAATCAGTTGTCATGGAAGTATCCATTAAAGAGTTCAATCTGTTAAAATAAAACTTATCAACTGTTGAATTATAAACAAAGAATTTAATCTAAATCTCAAAACCTTCAGACACCAAGGAATGGCACGGAGGCTCTGTAAACCACTCACACATGCATAGAACAGACAGGAGACTGGTTATGCACATGGGCCATGGGTCAGTGGCTATACAAATAGGGAAAAAGAAGAGGGTCAAAAATCCCTGTGGAAGGCAACTGCAGGTGTAGTATTGCCTATGCCATCTCCTGAAGAAACTAAATGGGGTTCAGTTTTCCCAACTCTTGCAAAATAATCTCTATGATTAATACACATACACAGATCAAATGAAGAGAAGGGAGAAAGCTAACTTTGGGATCTACTGAAGATATTTAGATGAACTGTAAAAAGTGAATTGCAAGTACACTTTACAGTCTCTAGTATTTTCAAAATGTTAAAATTTTTATAATTTTGACCAAAAGTATCTTTTAGACTTAGCTCTTCATTTTTCATCTTGTTTTACAAGTCACTAAATTCTGTGGTACTTTTTCCCACAGTGACAGACACAATTAAACAAACCTAAAAGCATCACCTCCTAGTCCTCATCTCCTGACCAAGACAAGGAATTTGCTGCCTGAGTCATCTCACAGGTTCTGAACACACATTAAGTTATTTTGCAAGTGTCTTCCATTTTGAAGTATAAGAAAACCAAAAAAAATCCCAACCAGATGATGAGCTGGTATGAGACAGACAAGTCATCTGAATTGAGAGAAACTTGCTGATTGATACCAGCTGAAAATCTGGTCCAACATGTTACCCAAGAACATCTGCTTTACAAACAACCCACTTGCTCCACCAGGAACAAATGCAGTTTTCAAATGGATACACTGGGATGCAAACCCGCTAGAAATTAAGGTAAAATTAAACATGCTTTCGTGCTTTTTCTGTCAAGAAAGTCATCACCATGAAGGATTTAATTATTGTTGTTCCCTTCTTTTTTGCACTACCTTTGCTAAGATTCATTCTTGAACACATCCCAATGAACCACAAGAAGGAAAAAAAAAAAAAAAGGAGAAAATTGTATCAATCAACTTATTTCCAAGCAAGATCACAAAACCTCATGATCCTAGCTAGTTATGACAATATCAGCCACGTGAAACTATATACCCTGGATTCACCAAAAATAAACCCCAGAGGCTCTACAGCAGATTAGACGATGCTCTACAGCATCACCTGTGTTTAATCTCATGTCACTTTCCATTGAAATCCATTCCTGAGTATGACATAGTGTTACAAAGCATTGTGCTATTCAGCCACTTTTTCCCAGATTGTCAAATTCTGAGCAACCTGTGGGCATTTTCCAGAAATACATTAACTCTTACCCTATGCCTTTTTAGACAAAAGTTTTTTTCAAATGCCTACA
>VXBB01024301.1:382759-413581 GCA_013399915.1 Illadopsis cleaveri
CCCCACCCCTCACCCCCCGCCCTGTCTTCCGGCCGCCGGGGCGTAGCGCTCCGGCCCCGTCGTGCCGCCGGCCGGCCCCCGGCTCCGTCCCGCCGGCGCTACCCCTTTGTCCGCGGCCCTGCGCCCCGGGAGCCGTAGCGGGGCTCGGGGGACATCCCTGGAGGGCAGCATGCCCTGCCCTGCGCTGCCCTGCCCCGCCGCGCTGCGGTGCGGCCGATTCTACGCATCCCCCGCCTCGGGAAGAGCGTTTCCCCGCGGAGGATCCCGTCCGTGGGGATCCCGCTTGCCCGACTTCCCCCTTCATCCCTGCCCGGCTGAAATGTGATACAGAAAGCAGGAGGGAGCGGGGGAGCAGCCGTGCATGCANTCACCTGTGTTTAATCTCATGTCACTTTCCATTGAAATCCATTCCTGAGTATGACATAGTGTTACAAAGCATTGTGCTATTCAGCCACTTTTTCCCAGATTGTCAAATTCTGAGCAACCTGTGGGCATTTTCCAGAAATACATTAACTCTTACCCTATGCCTTTTTAGACAAAAGTTTTTTTCAAATGCCTACAGTGGGTAACTTCCCAAGGCAGGCTGCTATCTCATGTCTCCAAAGTACCTCCTTGGGTTCATCTGTTGGTGGTGGGTGTTGCCCTTGCTAATCAAAATTGAATCGTCATTAAAGCATCCAGAATCAAAGACCTTACTATAGGAAAACAAGACTAAAGTGATATGCATTACAGTGAATTTACACAGAACAGTGTATCCATGAGAATGACAAAGATTGAAAAAAACTAAGACTTATTAAAAGAAGTCCCTCAGCAAGCATGTATATTACAGTAACTGAATTGGAAATAATTTGCCAACACGAGTCCATAGCTTGCTTAATGTGTTGATGACGAAAAGTGGAGCTCCAGTCATTTGTTGAGCATGTCTGTTTTCCTGTGAGCCTGTCCGCTGCTGAGAACACCGGGAGGGGAGAGAGGAGGGAAAAGAATAGCCACACTTGACTGGTTCTTTTCCTTCTTAACAGTGTTCACTTTCTATTCCTAAACGACTGTCAGAAGTACCCCAGCAAATTCTTACTTGATCTCTCCCCACTTTGAAAAGTTAACAGGCAGTTTGTGTCATCTATGACCAGCGAATGCATTCTGGCCCTTATCCCATTCTCGAGCATCCCAATTTCCAGGGCAAAAAGTAACGTCCAGGTCACTCACCCCTAACATCTGATGCAAATAATAATACTGTAGCCCTTGATTATAAAGCAGGAAGGTTTTCCCGAAGAGCCAGACATTGAGGGACAGCCAGAAAAACTGAAATGAAACAGAAACAAGAGATTGTAAGTGAAAGTTACATGTGCAAACTTTTCAGTGTTCATTTCATTCATAAAACTCATAGGTCTGTAGTTTCATAAACATACGTAAATGGAATGGGAAAGCAAACCTCATGCACATAGAATGTTTTAAAGTATTAAAAAGAAGTGCCCCTCTTTGGGAAATTTTCACTTTCACTGAACTTCACAAAACTTTTTGCGCCTTACGACAACCGAGAGCTGGCAAAGCACCCCATACAAGATGCTATCCCAAATCTTTTAGCTGGATGCTGCATTCAAGAGACTCAAAGAATAAAAAACAACAAAGAGACAAAGGAAGAAAGAACTTGACCTCCAAGAAGCTGGATCTTCTCCCGCAAACTTTCCCAAAGACAGCGTAACAAAGAGCAAGCAGTCGCACAGCGTGTGCGAGCCCGGCAGGGCACGGACGCGGGCACTGTCCCGGGCCATGGCACCGGGTTACATCCATCCCTGCCAGCCGCACACCGCGACGCGCTCCGAGCACATCCCATCCCGCCCACCCGTCCTGCACGGCTNCCGCCGCGCTGCGGTGCGGCCGATTCTACGCATCCCCCGCCTCGGGAAGAGCGTTTCCCCGCGGAGGATCCCGTCCGTGGGGATCCCGCTTGCCCGACTTCCCCCTTCATCCCTGCCCGGCTGAAATGTGATACAGAAAGCAGGAGGGAGCGGGGGAGCAGCCGTGCATGCAACTGCTCTGCAGTTCGGGTGAAACAAAGAGGCTGTCCAAGAAACTACTGTTCGGGCAGTACGTGAGGCCCTCGAAAGCCAGGAAGGGACAGGCTGTGTTATTTATTTGCAGTCTGATCCTGCTCCATCAGGTGTCCCTGGAAGACACTGGAAGAGGCCGCCTCCTGTGTGCCGGCCCAGCGGGTGTGCAGTCGAACAGCGGCCAGGAAAGAGGGGCTATGGGCAATTCCACATCCAGTGTCCACAGTCTGGGTTGCTGCGTTTCTCCGGCAGTCTGCTTTTGCTGGTGGTCTTCGTGTTTAGTTTGGGTTTGGGGAGGGTGGGATTTGAGGGAGAGTTGCACCGGATAATGATTTTTATATAAAGAAAAAGCTTAAAAAGCAATGCTTGCTGCTAGCAGCTTTCAGACAGTATAGCCTTGTGAGTCAGCAGAACAGTTCCACCAGGGATTGTGGTGCACACGTTGCTCCTTGAGATAGCGGCAGCGGTGGCAGCTGGCAGCAGAGCAAGGCTGGTTTTCTGGGAGATGCTAAATCCAAGGAGCGGTGCCGAGTAGTCTCATCCAGTCCAGTTTGAGCTGGCTGTCTTTCTCTTGTTATCTGGAAAGTTGCCATTTTTTTGGGCTCCTTATGAGGCACACACCAAGAGTCCAGAGAAAAATGGAAGGGGACAAGGTACCACCTTTCTGCAGTTCATATAACGGTGGAGGGAATGTCTGACCCATGTGTGGTCCTGGGAATGAAGAGCACAAGAAGGGCATGGCTCCTTTGAAACTCAGTTGAGGGTATTTTTGCTGCAACAGGAGCTCTATCTCAACAAGTAGCAAGCTTTCTGTGGCTGTATGAAGTTTTAGGTGAAGTTTTGAAATAGCAGAATTACATCCATTTATATCATCTAATGACACTAAAAGGAGAACCAGTGAAAGGGAAAACATATTATTTGAATTTAAGACTCAACAGAACCATAGTTTGATGCCAAAGCAGCCCTAACAGCAGAAGAAGTAGTACAGTTTAATTATCTTGTTTGCTATTTCCATTCACTTCCTTGCTTCTGTTGTAATACTAAGGAAAATGGAAACTGCTTACAGAGAAGCAGTTGGTGAATCTTCTCTGGACAAGCATGTCAAAGCTGGAATGGCACAAAATAAAACTTGTAGGATATGTCAGGCCTAATAACATGGAGCCTTGGCCAAAACTGAAGCCGAGGAGACACAAACAAAACCAAAATAATTTGCCCATGCTATATTTGCCCATTAGAAATGGTTCCAAAAAATCAGCTTATGCAGGATTTGACTGCCCACTCACTTGAAGCTGATGACTCATGAGCCAGCACTTCACTGCCTACTTACAAAGTGCCATAAGGCATGTGGAGCACATGACTCATGCTCGTCCACATTGGATCCTACATCATATCTAGGTACAGAGCAAGGAATGTGTTTTTGTAGAAAACGTCCCTGTTTTCCTTCTCCCTGGAAACAGCCAAGGACTTTGAATCTTTAGCCCGAGAGGAGTCTGGGAAAGACCAATGCCACACTAATGCATCTACATTTTTCCTCCACAGAAAAGGCTGAGTTCATTTCCAATTTTAACCAATCCCAGATGTGTATAAATGTGTGTTTTAAACTTAAGAGCACTCAGAAATGACCATAGATGTTAGTTACAATCCAAATAATTAGAAAAGTTATAATAGGACTCTCAAACCATCTCATCTCTGCTTTGTGGGCATTCATCCTCTGATTGTGATGGTCTTTGTGCTTTGTTTTATCAACTGGACAGAGCAGTGCCAAGAGAGACAGCCCCTCTGTATTGGGTTTGCCAGGTGTTGGTGGTGAGGGCCCTACAGGGGTGTCTTTTGTGAAAAGCTGCTGGAAGCTTCCTCCATGTCCAGCAGAGCCAATCCCAAGAGGCTACATGACAGATGTGCCCCTGGCCAGGGCTGGGCCAATCAGAAATGGAGATAACAACTCTGTGATAACGTATTGAAGAAGAAGAAAAAGTTATTGTAAAAAAAGAAGAAAAAAAGGTTATTGTAATTGGGGCCAGAGAAGAGTATATGTGAGAGGAACAGCCCTATAGACCCCAAGGTCAGTGCAGAAGGAGTGGAGGAGGTGCTTCAGACACTGGAGCACAGATTCCCCTGAAGCCCCTGGTGCAGACCATGGTGAGGCAGCTGTGCCCCTGCTGCCCATGGAGGAGACCCACGCTGGAACAGAGATCCACCTGCAGCCCTGGAGGAGCTGGACCCCAGACTGCAGCAGGTGGATGCCTGAGACAAGGCTGTGAACCCGTGGAAGGCCCGTGATGGAGCAGGCTCCTGGCAGGGACTGCATACCCATGGATAGAGGAGCAGGTTTCCTGGTAGGACTTGTGACATCATGGGGGACCCACGCTGGAGCAGCCTGTCCTTGAAGGAGTGCACCCCATGAAAGAGTGCACCCACATTGTAGCAGGTTGTGGAGAACTGTTGCTGGTGGGATGGTTGCTTCTCACTGGAAAAGTTCATGGAGAACTGACTGCCATGGGAGGGACGCCATAATGGGGCAGTGGAAGAATTCTTCTCCCTGAGTAGAGACATAATGACCCCTTTCCCCATCTCCCTGTGCCACTGGAGATAGAGCTGGGAAGGTGGGAGGGATTAGGGGAAGGTGTTTTTAAAATCTTGTTTTACTTTTCATTATCCTGCTCTTATTTTGTTAGTAATAAATTCATTTAATACCCCTATTCCAGTCTGTTTTGCCTGGGACAGTATTTGGTGAGTGATCTCTCCCAGTCCTTATCTCTACCCATGAACCCTTTTGTTTTATTTTCTCTCCCTTGTCCAGTTGCAGAGAGGAGTGATAGAGAGGCTTTGGTGGGTGTCTGGGATCCAGCCAAGGACAATCTGCTACACTGTCCTAGAGACTGAAGATACAGTTGCTCTGATAATGTTTCTTCTACTGCATCAGCAAAGTCACCCTGACGGCATAGTCAACTTCAAGGCCTTCTTCCCATCAACGTCCTCTACACTCAAATCTACTCTCCTGAAGTGTGTTTGGGTACTTTACAACAAACACTTTGCTGAATGTTGTAGTCAATGTTACAGACATGGCTTGTAAGTTTTCTTGTGCTGGAATTCTTCTTGTGTACCTGAGAGTGGTCCAGAATCAAATCACCTAAACTCACAGGTATCTCCATCTGTCAGCATGTCATGACCATCCTGCAAGTTCCTGCAGTGATGGATGACATGTATTGTTGTGGGCACAACACTCTGTCCTTCCAGTCTGGGAAGCGATCTAGGCACCTCATCTTCTGCTCTGTTGCAGTCTGGATTTAGGCAGACAGGCCCTTAAATTCTACATGCATCCCTAAGGGGGTTTGTCCCTTATGCCTTCTTGGAATATTTATCTTTAGCACTGAGATCATGGGAGGAGAAGAAAATGTTGGCACTGACTTTGTTACAGAGAACAAAGTGCAGTTTCTGCATAACAGCTGAGTGATTACAGCGCTTGCCCAGTAGTGGGAGAGCTGGATCTTTCTCAAAGAGCTGAAGCCATTGCATTCACATCCTAGGAAAGTTATCTAACCGCTGCTTTTCACTGGGGTCAAAGAAGGAAACAATCTCCAAGTGAGCCACTGTGCTGCCAGGAAGCCAAGAGAAAGAGGTCAGAGAGAAAATCAGAAAGCGATGCTGGCCAAGTGGTAGCAGCACACTAAGGAAGAGAGAAGAACATCTAGGAAGAGGAGACTTGGGATGCCAGTTCATTTATTGTTTCCATTGGAAGAAAATATGTGGAACAAATTTCAAAATTCAACACATTTGTGGAAAGCTGCAATCACAAGAGAAACCAGAAACAGAAAGCTTTTCCCACAAATGAACTTGTATTTCTTGGAAACTTTCTCTTTAAACTTAAGCTACATGCTGTTTATCTTTATCACTTTTCCTTTAACTCTAGGATTCAGTCATAACATAAGGGAAAAATAGCAATCAAAGTGTATGTCGCTGTGAGGATCTGTGCCGTGTGCGTAATATCCTGTGCGATGGCATATGGCTTTTATGGCATTACATGTTGTATCATTTCTTTCCCTTTTTGAAACTGGATCTTTACATTTGCTGCGTACCACAAGATCAGCTTGCTTTGTAGTATGCTCCGTGATGGAGTTGGAGGCCTCCCTAGGGTAAAATTCTTCTCCAGGTTTGGGTGCCAGCCAAGTTTATTAATTTCTGTGAAGCTACAGTGATTCATGGCAATGCATTATTTATGGATGCCATAGTGTCTAGGAGTATTAGGCATGCCCAGGCCCGCAATTTACCTTATCAGAAAGGTAACATTTATGTCCAAAGACTCCCAGTGAAATGTCAGACAACAACAGATGGAGTTCTGATCCTCAGTTCTTGTAGACATGGCAAAATGGGCAGCGAGGCATGAGTCCTCTGGTAGCATTAGCAGGCTGTGTTCTGCTTCCGATGAACTCTCCGAAACTAAGCCATTCAGCCACTGCTCAGCTCCATGCTGCAAATTCAAAAATATGGGGGGAGGTCCTACAGTATTTTGTTCTCAAATGACCTCCTACACATTCCTGATTCAAAGAAAGATAGCACGAACACTCCAACACACAGCAACATCATTCATCACTAAAGAATGCAAGCACATAGCACATGGGGAAAATGTGTATAATAAATACAGCTGGAGTGCATTCCATGACAATTTGAGAGAAATGTCAGTTATATTTATTTTTCCAACTGTTTGCAAGATTTTCTTGAACACTTATTTAAAAATCGAACCACAGATGTATGGATCGCTAACACACTGCATCTTGTTCCTTGTAAAAGCTTTTAGGTCTTGTGTACCTTCCACTGAATTTATGGGCCTTTCCTTGGTTTTGCTGTGAGTGGGAACCAGGTTTGGGAATAGTACAGGGATTAAAATGTATACTGCTTTTATTTTAGAGGCTATTAGAGTCCCTCAAGATGGCATTCCAGAGGTTTTCAGCCAATTATTCCTGTATTTGTCCAATCAAATCTGTTTGTGAAGTTCTTTGAAAAAGAGTCACCCAGCTGTTGACTGCAACTCTTGGAGTGGGACCATCCATCTGATTCCTTATCCACCAAGTTGTCCATCCATCAAATCCATGTCTCCACAGTTTAGAGAGAAGGATGTTATGTGAGGCAGTGTGAAATGCTTTGTGCAAGTCCAGGCAGATGACATGAGTTGATCTTCCCTCATCCACCAACGCTGTAATCCTGTCATAGAAGGCAAACAGATTTGTCTGGCAAAATTTGCCTTTAGTGAAGGGCTGTCAGCAATCACCTCCTTGTTTTCCGTGTACCTTAGCATAGTTTCATGGGGAATCTGCTCCATGATCTCGGTAGGAACAGAGATGGCACTGACTGGCCTGTAGTTCCCTGTGTCTTCCTTATTATTTCCCTTTTTAAAAATGGGGGTTATGTGCCCCCTCTTCCAGGCAGTGGGAACTTCACTGGCCTGCCACAACTTCTCAAATGGGATGAAAAGAGGCTTAGCCACTTCATTCACCCGTTGCCGCAGGATCTGTGGATGCATCTTGCCCGATCCCATAGACTTGTGCATCTTTATGTTCCTTAGGTGGTCTTGAACTTGATCTTCTCCTGCAGTCAGGTGTTTCTGCATTCTCCCAGTCCCTGCATTTGTCTTCCTTGATTGGAATGGTATGTCTGGAGCACCTGTTGGTGAAGACTGAGGCAAAGTTATTGCGTTAGCCAATTTAACTACAGCACTGAACTGAATATTATTAATGCTTCCAGAACATGACTAAAAGCTATTGAACAGAGCTGGTATGGAAAAAAACCACGTTACTGAACAATTGCATTAACACACCACCACTGAATATCAATCCCTTTTCAGTATTTAATAAAAAGGTGATAATCCCTCAAAGAGAGACCAGAGCTTTAGTGGAATCATTGAAGTCTTTGAGTCTTTGAATAATCCATGAACTAAGAAAAAAACTGGTTAAGAAAGGTTTCATATCAGCTTCATATCAGCACAGTATGAGTAGAGGTGGAAAGGGAGAACTGGTTAAGAGCATGCAACAGTAACTTAAGACAAGAAATAAAACATGTCTCATAGCTCACATCCCAGGGTGACGTAGTGCAATGCTAACATTATGTCAGGGTGAATCATTTAGTGCCAGGATACTAAAGTCAATGCCAAGTAATCTGCAGTATCCAAGTTTCCCAGGGCACTCCTCAAGAAAACATCAGTCTCAATTAACTGAAAAAAATTTGAACAATTATAGTACAAACTACAGCTCTTATAGTTTACAGACCATAGTTTATAGAAACTCTTAAATCTACAACACAACATCCAAAAACTTGCTTATGCAAACATTGTGAGTATCAACATTGAGTAAACACTCATACTTCCCCAACTCTTAGAAAAAACATTTTTCCTTGGAAGAGTCTAAAGTTAAAAGCATCAAGACTGCAGATCTGAGAGGCTGGCACGTTATTCTGCATTAACTCTGCCGAACTGGTGTTCACACTTTTACTACAAATTTAGTAGGGCAGGAAAAAAAAAATCAGAAAGGGAAGGCAAAGGAGGACATGAAGCTAACAACGGATGTCTGAGAAATAAAGTTGACTTCTAACTATGATTGCAATAAAAAGTAAAATCAGAAAAGCAGTTTTGACATAGCAAGATAGAAAGTGACCAAATTTTAGTCAGATATTTTGGATGTTACAAATTCCTACCTGAAGGAGAGTTCATTCTTTGTCTATTCACATTGTCCAACATCCCATTCCTCTATAATTAAGTTCTGTGCACAACTTTATTACTCTTATTTACTTTGGGATTACATTTGTCTTCATAAAACCTGCTTGAATGAGTCCTGTAGACTACTTGTGTGGAAATTCACTGCTGTCTGCACATTTGAGAAAGAAGTTTGCCCGGAGATGCAAAGAAGAGTTGCTCAGATATATCTCTCCTAATTGCTCTGCCTTTAAAAGTTTGCTTTTTGAAAGATGCCTTTTGGTTTCCTTCAAGATGTGTCTTGCTGCCACTACAGATAGGCAATCTGAAGTGCAATACATGCTATAACCAGAGATACAAAAATCTCTAAATGTCCATATGAAGGTGAAGGCCTGAAACAGCACCAGAAAAAAACAAACCCAAAACAAAACAAAAGCAAAACCAAAACCAAAACCAAAACNAAAAAAACAAACCCAAAACAAAACAAAACCAAAACCAAAACCAAAACCAAAACAAACAAACAAACAAACAAAAAACAAAACCCAAAACAACAACAACAACAAAAAAAAAAAACAGGAGAAAAGAACAACAGCAAACCATCCAACCAAAAACCAACACTAAAAGCACATAAGCAAAGATTGGGACCTGTCATGACAACAGTACAGACTTCAGGCTGAAAAGTTGACTGTGCCATACATCTGCACTTGCTGGGCAGCTGAGGGCTGATGCAAACACAGTGGAAGAACAAGATCTGCTTGGCTTGGAGAGAAATGGTGATATGGGAGTCAGTCAGACAGCAGCTGTGCTTGGAGGTAAAAATGTAAACACTACTGAGGCAAAGTTCTCTACCAGCCTTTAAATAAAGGGGAGGAAACTCCAGTATGTGAAAAAATGTTTATACCCTGGTCATGGTTAAATTTAGTCTGGAAATTAGACAAGGTGCAGCAGTGTGCTAGAACAGCTTTCCAGTGAGAGTAGTGAGGAAAGGGAAAAGAAGTTCTTAGGTGTTGGAGCACTATCATTTTATGAAAATGACTGTATAGTATCTCTCAGAGTATGTGGAAGACTATTAAATGATCCAGTTTCAGAAAGGGTTTTCCACTGCAAACACATCTTCCAGAAATCATCACAATGATCAGGAACTGCCACCCAGGACTCCCATCAGCCAGGCATACTGCTGACTTCACTACTCCTTCCAGTTTCAGTAGCAGGTTTTTGGGTCAGAATTGCTAATTTCATTCTGATGTTTTATTTTCAATTTAATATTGAACACAACATTTCTCTCTTCCTTTAAATTAAAAGCCTCACGAACTTTTATTGTGAATGTGCTTCTTATTTCTGAATTAATGGCCTTACACTGGAATTCAACTATTTTTGTAAAAGCAATACTTAATTTTCCTTCTTGACAATTAATTGCACTGCAAATTTAACACATATTTCTTGCTTAGTATGACCTACAAAGGCAATCTCATAGTGTCAGAGGATCCCCGCCCCTTGCTCAGTTTTATGAAGCCCAGTGCCGTGTGGAAATTTCAGGGGATCATGTTGCATTTAGTGCTAAGACAAGATAAACAGTATCAGGAAAGATAGTTTAGAGAAGAAAGATTGTGAACATTATGGAGAAGATTATAAGGGATAGACTCGAATATTCTATTTTATTCAATTAGGCTCTCATCCAGTAAAGGTCTTAGGCACACATTTAACTTTAAAAAAAAACCAACCAAAAATGAGTACTGTGACCCAGCCTAACTTTGCCTACAGTTAAGTAAAGGGATTTTTTTGCTCAGTGAGGGATTTCAGCACATATGTAACCACTCTGTTGAACCAAAGTCTTGCACAGGAGTAAATGGCAAGCAACATTGCTGAGGTGCATGGAATTATGTCATTTAGGCTGGGAAAGTAATGTGGCTTGTATTTTTCCTTGTTCTCAGTATTCTGAGTAACAGAGCCAGTTTTATTAGAGAAAGCCATTATGAAAAACCTTGACACAAAATGCTGCTGGCTTGAGAACCTTTATAAATGTCCTGGGGTGACTCCCAAATTTGTCTCAAACTGGGACAATGTTAAATGCATTTCAAGTTTAATAACACATTTAAGAGTTATTGAATATCTAGAGGCTTATGATTTGCTTCTAACTATTGATACAATCTTTTTGTCAGGCTGTGCCTTTCCTTTGAAAAGTATCTAGGTAGAAAACTAGGACGAGTCTTACTTACCTGAAACTTTTTTGTGCTTTTGCAGTAGATAGTCTTCTGAGAGAAGCTGAACGTCTCCTCACTGTATAATAGGGTCTTATGTTAATGTTCCTTATTCCTCTGGAGTCACAAGCTCTATACAAACCCTTGCAAATTAATGAAACATTGTTTCTGGTGAGGCTACTTGAACTGAACCTGCCAACACCATGATGAAAGCTGGGTCTGGAGTTTGTGTGGGACCAATTCCACAACTGAGAAATTAAAACTCTTGCATGGTAGTTGAACCCCTCAGCTATCCAGAGAGTGAACTATTTCCATAACTATTTAGAATTGCCCCAACCATGTTATATGACATCACTGTTGACTTTTTCCTTATTTATTTGGTGCCTCTGAAATTTTTGCTGCAGTCACCTTGCTGTATTGCAGGTCCAAAATGTGTTGGCCAAAGGCTTCCCCCTAGGAACAGTGCCACTATGGATTATGTTAAACCTCACTGAAACTAAGGGCTGTAACCAGCTTCCTTTCCCTCCACTGAGAGAAGAATAGGAAGCCACTGAGGTCCAGCAACAAAAAGTTTTTGAAAATAAATATCCCCAGATATGGGGCACATTACTGCTCTAAAAGACAAGTTTGACAAAGCTGAATTTATTGCAGGGCAGAGTTTGCTACATATTGATTAAGAAGAGAAAAATTCACATTTTCATGTGAATGTGTTGCAGGATAAAAAAAAAAGAAACAAATGGAAAAAATAGAAAAGGTGTGACACCTTCAACAAGTGTCAAGATTTGCTGCTGATGAAAAAAGCATGGAATGCACATGAAGATAATATTGTTTGTTACGGGATGCCTTGCTAGGAAAATATAAATGTATATTCTTTATGAACAAACACCTTTTGCAAATACTTACTCTAGAAGGAAGGGCTTGGTTTCTTCATGCATGTTTTCTTCAAATATTTTTGCTTTTGGCAAGTCTAGCTCCACTGATTTAAAAAAAAAAGGAATAGCATAGATATTAATGATATGTTTTCTTCAATCTATTTACATACAGAATTAATTGTTCAGTAATTCCAATTTCCATCTTAAGGAAAGTATATTATATAACTTTGAAAGAAATGCTCTTGTTCCTCCAGATAAGAATTCTTCTTATCATTGTTCATCCTTTTTTTGTGTGTGAAGTATTATGAACACTTTATAAACTAGAATAGATGAATAACACTTACTTTCAATTATGCCAGCCATTTGGAACTACATCAGTTATTCCTCCTTACTTGGTCATTCGTTGCCTGAAAGCAGTTTCACTCTTTAAATGTTATTAAAAAGCTAAAGTTTTTTTCTCTCACAAATTCAATTTGAAGTACATTAAATCATTTAAATAGTGAATTATATGCTTGAGTATTCTTGAGCAGATTTTTTGGATGTTCTCTTCTTGCCCTGTGCCCTCAGTGGAATTTTATCTATTATTGCCTGCTTTGGAAGGCAAAAATGTGAATTATGGTATCAAATAAACAGTTGATATTAATTAGTTTTCAGGAATTTAGAATGGAAATATTTTTAAAGATGTTTAAAATCCAAAGGTCAATAAACAGCACTATTTTTCAATAATTTAATGCCAAGCTAATTTTGCTGTTTGATTAAGAAACACAAGGGAAAGGTGAAATATGCTTGCCAGGAATGAAATGCATTTACATTTTCCTTCCATTAATGGTAATTGACTGACATCAGAAGCAAAAAGAAATAAACAAACAAGATATAGTCAATTTTCTGTGAAAATGAAAAACATTTTTCTGTAATTAAATTGCTTCCCAGAGGAAATACATTTTTCAGTTCAATGCCACAGTCTTTTTCATCAGCTAACATTGCCCAGCATCTACAAGGAGAGTGCTGAAACACTAAGATACCAGCATTTTTAAGTATGTAAATCTATAAGATTTTATTTGACAGAAATTAATGCTTTAGTAGGAAAAAGCTAATTCAGCATAAAATTATTTGTATGAGCTGGTTGCTGTTCACTTTATTTCTTGATGTTTGTCTCCTTTCCTTGTCTTGCTACACATTGGTGAAGGAATTCACAGACACATCCTCATCATATTTCTCTGCAGGTAGAGCTGCATGTCATCTAGTTTGTCCTTCCAACAAGACTTGCTTTCTTGAGTAATCTGAGGACCTTAGCTACCTACTAAAATTTTCAGCAATTTGATCAATTTATAATGGTGAGCTTTAAACTCTTTTCTGGAACTAGGCCCTGCATGAAGGGTTTTTGTGGGGTTTTTGTGGGGGGGAATTGTTGGTTGGTTAGTTGGTTGGTTGGTTGATTGATTGATTGATTGATTGGTTGGTTGGGGATTAAGTGCTGTTTTTTTGTGGGCCTCTGGTTGTTTTTAGGGTTTTTTGAAACATGATCATTTCACTCCAAGAAACCAAAACGTAGTCCATGGTCGTAGTGGAGCAAATAAGAAAACCACTGAGTGAATCTCAGATCACCGAGGATGACTATTAGATCTAAAGCTTGTCATTGAGTGGCGTCTAATATTGAACCTGTGTGTTTTGTCCTCAGTCCAAGGAGATTTAGTCCTGTATTTTTTTCCTACCACAAGTTTCCAGGGTAGGCTGGAGTGTGGACATGCCACTGAAACTCTCATTCATGCACTAAATTATGCAAAATTCAGGCAGCAAAAAGGAAGAAGAGCACAAGTAATGTTTTTACTGTGCTACAATGGAAAAGCATAAATAAAAATTATGAATTTGCACTTGCAGTCCCAGCTCCTCACATTGCTGCTGAGTAGGACACTAACAAGCTAACACAACTTGTGAAAAACAGATGCTCCTTAAATTAGTTCACCAGATGCTTAACCTTCTTCCTTTGTGTCACACTATTACAGGAGAAGTGGGTAGATTCAGAAAATCATGTATTTTTATTAGTATTTAATGAATGTTTTAATTTGAGATACAGAATTTCACAGTGTATCTTCCAACATGCTGTGATCTATTTCAAGAAGATGTGATAAATATTTGGAAGGCATTAAAAAATGCAAGTACAAAAATTAAAGGCACTTTTACATTTTTCCCAAACAAGGCTTTGGTAGATAGTTTTCATTGTGATTCAAAACACCAGTGCCTTCTGTGATAAAGATCTTCTCTTTCCTTTTGTTTACAAACTTCTCAAGACACTCAGTGATGGGCAGTAAAGGAATACTGTAATAGTGGAAGTTGCCATGGGCAGAATGGAAGCCTCAGACAAAGTTTATCAGGGAGATCCTCCTCTTGTGTCAGGAGTGCAGAAAGAACCCCCTTGGTTTCTAAACTCCTTCTTAGAAAGAAGCCTAGGTGCAGTTGGATCCAATCTTAGCCCCAGTCTTGGTCAATGGCTTATGTCTAAAGGATTATAATATGTGTAATTGACCTTTTATAAGATTTTGTCCCACAGGATTAAGGACAGCAAACCAAATGTATTTATATGACTAAATAAATGATTTGTCTAAATGGATGGTGGTGATGACTAGACTAAAAACCTCAATCAAAATTATTTACTACACAGATTGCTACAACTACTAGGGTAGTGCCCTCTTAATGGAACCAATGTTGAAGCAATGATGTTAAAGGTAGCAAGATAATTATTAAGTAGAGGTTGATTTTACTCACCCATACCCAATTGTGGGCAAATTTTGTTCAGGCTCAAGGGGAAACCTTTAGAAGTGTCCCCACTCAAGGGAGGAAATTCCACATACACTGTGAGAATGGGTATGTTAGAAGACCCTGTCATTAAAAGGTGGGACTGGCCTGTCAGTCCTGTGTCTACAGGCCAGCAGTGTCACCTCGTTGTCACCACCAGTGTCAGCTCAGCAGCCTTAGATAAGTTATCAATACTATCACTTGTTGATTCCTTTATCAGGAACTTTGTCTGTCACATCATCACCAGTGCCAGTTTCTGACAGGAAACTTTGCATTTCCTCAATGTTTAACTTTGGCTTTGATGGGTCTCAGCATTCTCCAGCACCAAAAGCAGTGACTCTCATTGTCCTTCCACCAGTGAAAACTTTTTAAAATAGGGTATTGCTCAAGCTGTTTTACCTCCGCTTAGGCAGAGCATCCTGCTATCCTAATAGATGCTTTACCAACATAGCTCTGTTTCAAGTCTACTTCAGAATCCAGGACTTCCAGCTTGTTGTACTGCTGTACCAACTGCTCTTGCTATGTCTATGTCTCCTCCCCATCCTCTCTGGCATCTGCATATGGTTCCTTACCCTGATGCTGGAAAAGATGACACTAAAAGTAAACCACACATGCCTTCTCCTCTCCCTGAGGGATAACATTCCTTAGGAGAGTGCTTTTGAGCATTTGGGATTAGCAATTTTAGCAATCTCAAGTGAGTGGAGAAGGTAGAGGCTTGCACATCTTGATAGTCTTGCGTAAGAGGGTGTGTGAGAAACAGGTTTTGCAGCCCTTGCTTTGAGATAAAGTACTCAAGGAGCACTTTGTTGTCTCAGCAAGATTGGGCAGGCAAAGAAGAAAGGAAGGAAAAGGGGAATGATGCCCACAGCTGGAGTCACTTTAAAACCTATTGAACTGTTTCTAAGAGGTTTAGTAGGACTAGTAAAAAGAGACATATATGGGTATTTCATAGGAGTTTGAACAGTATCATCTATTATGCTTATAGAAATACTTACCCTTTCAGTGGAAAGTAATTCCTGTAGCACTTTGTAATCATCATTTTCTATGCACCCATCAAACAGGTGGGAGGTAAGATATACTTCAAGGGCAACAGTCATGCTGGATGGGAGTGCTGAGCACCTGGATAGTCACCCCATTCCCCAGGACACAAAAACAGACATCATTCCCTGACCAGTGTTAGCACAGCAGTGCTGCAACAGTTGATCACGTCTTCCAGGCAAATCTGTGCCTCATATGAGTGCTGTTTGTCTACAGACACAACACTAAACTTAATCTCTTTCAGCAAAAATCCACAATACGTGTGCTTAGGTATCTATAAAGACATTCATATTTACTCAAAGTGCATTTTTACATGCATATTTACTCAAAGACTCATATTTACTATTTTTTGTAGGCACAACCAGAGAAACCATTGTGATGCTAAATAGGAAAATGTATCTTAAAGGTCTTGATTGCATTTTATAGTTTTGTTCATTTCTTTTATATCCCATAATATTTCTAAGTATAATTGTTTTCAAATGTAAATGCCAATAAGAACACTTTTTGCATTAATTTCCTTTGCTATGATTGCTGTAGCAATTTATACAGTTTATTTATACACTTCATCTTTTTTAAATAAAGAACTCCCTGTTGTTTGGCATAAAATTGTTCTAATTCAACAAAGAATATGAACCTTCCACAGAGGAACTGATGTTTTTGCTGAAGAATGTTTTGATTGTTTTGATTGTTTACCTGTTCCATGTAATTTCTAATTATAGAATTCACATTTTTCTACTGAATGCCAAGATAACATTTGACTTTAGGTTTCTCATTGACCCTTATTCTTTGTCATTGTCTTAACTTCTGTAGAAGTTAAGAATTGGTATTTAAAATCTCTATTGTTCAAAGAAAGTCAATAACCATGTATTTTAAGGAAGAGGGGTTGCTATTGTAACCTTCCTGTGGCAGGAACAAAGGCAGCAAGAATGACTTACCTGGGCAGAGTTGCAGAAATTAAATAAAACCAAAATAATAAAAAGAAAAAGCTCCTGCTTGGAGATTTTCAGCACTGTTCCACATTAGTTTACACAACTTATAGAGCATATTACTTTCTGAAGGCAAGAATAATTGACAAAGTATTGGTGTTATTTTTCTAATTACAGCTGTTACCCTTCTGTCACTTTCATTATTTTAAGCTGGCCTAGACAGTGATATTTCAAAGGAGTGTCAGACATGTACTGACATGTGATCAGTGCAGTTCTAATTTAGCTAGGCTTTTCTCATGCTTTGATTGTCAAACTGTATAAATTAAAGAAACAAAAGAGAGTCATAAACTGATGTATAACAAGGACCTTTATCATGCTATATGAAAAAAAGGAAAAAACCCAAAATCATTTTGTAATACAACTTTTAGAGTTGGTTATTGCATTAAACATTGTCTGCTTGTTATTTCAATGAACTAAAATGAAGTAATAACGGACAGTACAACAGACTTCCTAGAAATGTCAGTTCCTTGGGGTAGCCTAGCCTAGGGGCTGTAAAGTTTGCTTTTGTATTGGTTTCATTCCAGAAAAAAAAAAAAAAAAAAAGCCAACCTAATTCAGAAACAGTATGGCAATATTTTATCTAAAGTGCGTCACTGGTTTACACCGAGGTCCTTGTGCTGAAGTTTAAAAAAAACACTTAAAAGAGACATTCTCATAGAATGGCAGAAGTACATTTTATATATCAAGGTAACTACTCATGTTAGGAACATCACCATCACAGGCTAACACCATCCTTCACTGTGACTTTCTGTATTTTCCAAAGATAGGAGGCACGAGAAGATGAACTAAAGTCAAAGCAATGAGTATCAAGATACTAATAAATAGAGTTGTGCAAGCCCACCAGCATGGCCAAGGTTTTTTGTAAGCATGACACTGAAGGAATTGAAGCAGGCGATTTAAGTGGCTTTCAGTATTTTTACAGCAATGTCCTTTTAGCCAGACTGACAAAATGAGAAAAAGTCCAGTTTGTGTTAACTGGTGGATTTAGTAAGTGGACCAAGAAAGTCATCAGTACTGGCTGACAGAGGTTGGTGATTGATACTGTAACAGCAAATGAGAGGTAATAACCACCAAGGTACTCCATAATCTAAGTATTTTATGTTTGATATGTCAGTGAAAAGGAGCAATTCACCATGGAGATTGATAAAAATACTAAGGAATTTTCCATATGAAGAAGTGCAATTCACAAATCAGTGTCAAAAACTTCAGTATTGGTGGCAGGGGCAAGCTTCAGTATCTTCACGTACCATTTGAAAAAGATCATTAATAGAGCTCTAATCTTTCAGTATTCATATAATGCAGAGAAGTATTGCTGGTTTTAGTAATTCTAATGTAATCAAATCCATAGAAAACTTGATAAACAAGCAAGGGGGGTTTTTTTACTGCTTGTTTGTTTCTGGAAGATTAATACTCCAGTACTTTTTCCTCACTAATGTGGCAGTGAAATAGAGTTCAAAACTATTTTAACTGCAAGACTTTTTTTTTTTTTTTCTTTTTTTTTTTTTTCCTCCAAATCTCTAACTCAGTTTTTAGAGTCAGATGTTTTAGACGTGAAAGACATTGGATCAAAGACTGGAAATGAAGTTCCTGGACGTTCCTCCTCTGCTCAGAGAGCTGTCTTCTGCCCTACAGAATCCTACAACCATTGTGTAAAAGAGCTGTGTCATACCATCATCAGAGGGAAGATACTGCTTCCAGCCCAGCCTGTTTGGCAGGCTGGTGGTAAAGACACCTTCCCACAGAGCACTAGGGTGAGTTTTAGTCCCTGAGCTTGAGAAATACCTCATCATTGAGCCTCCAGCATCTTGCTTGTATGCTCTCACTATCAGGGTACTGAATCAAACCAGTTATCACCTTATTCTGTAGCTGAAAGAAAAATAATGCAGTAGTATTTAGCAAAGTTCCCAGTTTGATAAGAGTTTTTGAGAAGACCTGCTTGATGTAGCTCAGCTGTCATTAAAATTTTCAGATGAGAACATGACTTGCATGAAAGCAAGTAATGGGCAGCCTGATACCTTCTGGGAAGAGATGCCTGGGGCCTTAAGATTCTTGAGAACTCCCAGAGTTAAAATGATGCATATCAAAGAGCATGAAGTAGTGCCTGCGGCTGGATAAAATGGAGATATCATCTCACTGTGCAGGGAAGGAGAGTCAGAACTATGGTTATTAAGATCATGAGCATGACTTTGGCATCCAGAACCATAATCACAAAGACTGGGCAAACTGACATGGTACAAACGAAATGAGTGGTTCTGGTACAGCTCCAAGGAACAGATGCTTTTATGACAAGGTCCAGAAAAACTTCAGAAACCTCACAAAGCTGGGAGAAGATAGATATTCAGAGAAATATGGTAGCAGACATAGCAGACTGACTAATTAGGAAAGTTTAAAAAGTGGGTAATAAGGAGAAAAATCCTCACCTCTCAGAGGAAAAATAAAATAAAAAACATGACTTGCCATCCTTTCGTATTAACCCAGACCTGCTGAGGGACAAAAAGTGCTACTCAGACTTTTTCTTCTGTCCTTAGAAGTCTGTCTCTGTACTCTCAACAAATCTTATGGCTTGGATTTTTTCTTTTTTTTATTAGATCCTTTGATGGAGAATGCTCAGCAAATGAACCATCTTGCTGTTCAGAATTGGCTTTGTTTCCATTTTATATTTATCTATGATTTCTTTGTTTCTTTTTTTCTTTTCTTCTTTACCCAGTGTGTGGCCTCACAGTTTTGCATGTTGTATTGCACACAGAATATTCTGTTTTCTTCGGAGCCTTTTTATTGTGTGCATTACTGCAGAAAATAAACGCCTCTAACTTTGCATACAACCAATGAGATATCCTTATTTTAGAGATAAGAAACTAAAGTAGAGCAATTTGTCTCTAAAATGCTTNCTTCTTTACCCAGTGTGTGGCCTCACAGTTTTGCATGTTGTATTGCACACAGAATATTCTGTTTCCTTCGGAGCCTTTTTATTGTGTGCATTACTGCAGAAAATAAACACCTCTAACTTTCACAAATTTGCATACAACCAATGAGGTTTCCTTATTTTAGAGATAAGAAACTAAAGTAGAGCAATTTGTCTCTAAAATGCTTATTGAATGGTTGAAGTTCTTTCTTTCTAAATTCTTCAATTTTTCCTTTTTCTGCTCTCCAGTTGTGTTGGCTTTCCACTTGTTACATTTCAAGCTTTACAAGATCAATAGCCCTCCTCATCTTTTTGCCTTGTCAGTGCTGAATAAACAATGTGGGATCATAGAAGATAATTTTTTCCCACATAGATTGAGAAAGAATTTGCGGTTTTGGCCATCTTGCCAGGCACATGTCAAGTATTGGTTAGTTAAACAACTATTTGGGGAAGAGAAAAAATTTGGACTCCCAGCGCATTTTCTTTGCCTCCACTTTTTCAAGTTAGTTCTGTAGTCTATGTAACATACAGGCAGATTCAGCTCACAAGGGAATTGCTTTAGGGAATATGTGCTCTCTCCAGCCCAGAAGTACTTCTCTAGACTAAACATAACAGATATGTCTCCCTAGCACTTGCAGAGCCTTTGCAGTTTTCCAAGTTGACTGTCCTGGAGGCTCCAGTCTCTGTGCAGTGTTGAGTGACCCAAAATGCCAGAAGACAACATGCAATTTATATTATTATTTATTGAATTCCAAGGACGCAAGTTCATATTATAAAAGTCTGAAAAGATGCTTTTGTGTGCAATATCCACTCCAGTATCAGACAAATGGCCTCGTACATTGTCCTGTGTCTTAGGGCAGTCAGCAAAAAACGTAAGAAAACAGCAAAAGTCTTAGGGATGCCTCTGCATAATAATCATCCAGCATCTCACTATTTGTGGTTCAGGGAGTCCCTGAGAGTCAGTCAGGGGTTTTTTAATACTTAAGGGTTTTTTAATACTTAAGGGTTTTTTCCTTCCCTTATAGTTGATTTCCCTTCCCAATAGTTGATTGTCCATCACTATAAGAACCATGTAGGCTTTCAGTGTCTACTACGTCCATGGGTAAGAAATTCTACAGCTGACCTATAGATGAACAAATATTTTCTTTGCCCACCTAAGATCACTTACCCGTTTCATCTGATGTCTCCTATTTATTGTTTTAGAAGTACAATTGTTATGTACTAATTTTTGCCAAAGCATTTAAGATTTTAAAGACCTGTATGTACCCTTCTCCCCAAAGGTATATTTCTTCCTCAGTGATATTCCCCAGTTCTGCTATTAGCTCTTTCTCAGACTAGTTGCCTTCTCTATTCCTCTCCCAGGTAAACTATAACCTTTTAGAATAGGATGGATGCTGCGTAGCACTGGTTCAGAAGAGCCCTGACATTGCTTCTAGACCATGTAATTCAAATATATGTAAGGAACAAAGTTTTACATAAAAGAAACCGAGAATTTTAGAACTAAGTGAAGCATAATTTCATAATAATCTGACAATTGTCAGTTTTAATCAGACTTAACCAGAAAAATAAACAGCTTGACGAATAAACCCAAGAAAATATACTGTAATGTGCATAAAGGCTGCATTGAAGAGACAGAGAAAAATTGCCACACTATAGATC
Organism: Illadopsis cleaveri; assembly: GCA_013399915.1. NCBI lineage: Eukaryota > Metazoa > Chordata > Aves > Passeriformes > Timaliidae > Illadopsis > Illadopsis cleaveri. Next base: position 403,941 of record VXBB01024301.1, read on the forward strand.
AAAGTTATGAAACAAAATGAACAATATGAATAAAAAAAGAATAGCTTAGAGTTTTGTGGTTTTTGGGGGGCTTTTTGTTTGTTTTTTAATGTTGACTAGACTAAGAAGATATGCATCAGTGTTTAAGTCATATTAAATCTGCAGGTGACAAAACAAAGTTGATTTGGAATAGTTTAATTTAATTTAAATTAATTAATTTAATTTAATTTAAATTTAATTACTAAGTGATGGTACAGTGTGGCCTAACAGGAGAAGAAAATAAAGAAAACACAAAGAAAAGGAAATGCTAGAAATAATGATCCATGTCCTAAAGCATTTGAAAGTAGAAACAAACTGTGAAAAGAGACATTATTGAATAAGAATGGTACTTGGAGATCTCCTGTAAGAAGCTGAGGAATGAATTTGTGAGAAAAGAGTGAGGAGAGAACTGTTACTGTCAGCTGGGAAGAAGCTGCAGTGTGACAGCCTCTAATCACAGTTGCACAGAAGAAAAATATCTAAACACAGACTGGCAAAGAGAGGAAAATTTATAAGTTTTAATTGCCTCAACAGAGCTGATTTTAGGCACATCTGAGCACAAATCAGAAAAGTCATCTGAAAGAATGTGAAGCTGCTAAGAAACAAAGGAAAATGGAAAACAACTTTTCAAATAATGAGAAATGGGAATTAGGAGAGGAAGAACTCCCAGTCCTTATCCTTATTAAACAGAATTTTATTGAGTTTAATTCTGTAAAACATTCAAACATAACAAACAATTCACCAAAAGCATAAAAACAAGGATCAAGCTGAAACAGAAGTTTGTAGAGTCATTCATCAGTCCTGACCCCTAAAACTGACCAAAAGTTTCAGGCAGGAGGAGAAAACTTTAAAACATTTCAGCAAAGCTGGCTTAAGGACTGCCTTGGACTTCTCTATTGCTCCCTTGGCATGAGGGTTCTTCTTGCAAAGCCAGAAATTTGTCAAGGATTTTTAGACTATGAAAGTCCACAGATAATATTTATGCTATAATCATTTGCTCTGAAGCCATACAAAGTTTCACAGGGCAAATCACACTGGGAAAAATTCAGATCAGACTCTAATGCAATTAACTTCATAACAGGGAGGTCATCCTAGGGGAGAAAGCAGCACAACGAAGTCTCATTGAATTTCAAAATGCAGTTCAGATCCAGAAAAAAGAGTGGGTTTGTCCTCAGAAATAATAAAGTTAATAGAAGTCAGTGTATAAAAAATCACCATTGTTATGAAGGAAGAACTGAGAGTTCCTTGGAACTGCTCTGAATCTCATTTGCATTCAGTGTCATCTTCTAATCCATATGCACAGGTGGAAAAAGGAGTGAGAGCAGCCTTCAGAGGCTCCTGGAGATGGAAACCTGCAAGTCTGAGTCTGCACCAAGTGTCATCTGAGACAAGACATAAGCAAAATGTTTCTGTGACTTATGCCTTCTTAATTCTGTTTTGGTGGTGTTTTTTTGTTGTTGTTGTTGTTGTTTTTTTTTTGTTTTTTTGTTTTTTTTTTTAATAAAAATGTTTCTAATTTCATAGCCAAGAACTGGATTTCTTGCTTTTCTACAAATCAAGCGTACTGTTTGCATTTTGATCTCTATTTAAAGTGAACTTATGTGAATCATATCTGTATAAGACATTTTACTTTTTGGGAGGCAACCAATTGCAGTAAAATATTGCTGTAGGTGTGTCCCTCTGCTTCATGTCATTCCCACTGCATGCCAAATCTTTATTGCAGTGACAGAGGAAGTGATCATGGCACAAGTAGCAGGAATGTGCCATGATGTGGCAGAAGGCAAGTTACAGCTTTTTTAAAAACAGAAGGTGTTAAGGGAGACCCAGCAGGAAGAAGACAACAAGTTGTTCCCTTCTTCACTCCCCATAAAAGAATCATCATTTACTGTATCCCTGATGCTACCTGTATGGTGTTGTAAAGCACTTTACATTCAGAAAAACTTGGCAGGTAATAATAGTGGCTATGTATCAGTACCCTCAGTGTCAACAGACATTCCTACAAATCATTATGCTTTTTTTTTTCCAACAATAGGCTTCTCAGGAAACACTTTTCCTATCATTATTTATATCTTCACATTTTTCAAAAAGATGGGTTTCAGTGATCTTTTCCCACTATGTTTCCATGGCTAGCCCCATTATTGTATGACTTGCTGTGAAGTATTGGAATTATTTGCTTTTGATTGGAAGGAAAGAGTGCTTAAATCACAGTTTCCAAAGAAAGATGACTAATCATAATTTACAGAGATACAATTTAGAAGTCCTGTCAAACCTGACAATGACAGGTTGGGGATATAAACAGCAACTAGTTCTCAAAAAAGCAGTCAATCCTTTAGAAGCAATGTACAATTAAGGTCATCCTGCCTAACTTTTGGAGTATCACATGTCAAAGCACTTTATCCAGCAATTTCTACAGTGTAGAAGAAGTGCTTGATGATGTTTCTTAAAGATAGTCACTCTCATTTAAACACTCAAATGATAAGTCAAAAACCTTCCACTGCCATAGTTCTTAGTAGTTTATTAACTGTTCAAATGTTTTACTTCATTCTCAATCTGAATTGATTTGTCGTCAGTTTCTAGAGATTGGCAGACATTCCTTGTTCTCTTAGGTCAAAGAGCATGTACTGACAGATTTATTGTCTTCTGTCAAAATATTCAAAAGCCACAACATTGTAATATTTCTGTTTGCAAACAAATTAGGTTTAGTTACCACATCTGAAACCAAACTTCAAATCTCTCACTTCTTGTCATAATGCTTAGGAATTGTTTGATACTTCTTTTTGAAGAAATTAAACAGATCTAGTAAAAATATTCCAGTAGAAGTCTTCTCTGTTGTGCACATGACTGCAACATCACTTCCTTTTTCTAGCTAAAGTTCCTGTGGTTGTAGATCCAAGTACTCTGTTTATCTTCAGCTACAGCACCACACCATAAGTTTGCACTTGATTTGCTATAGATCATGTCCCAGCCCCTATCCCAGAATCATTTTTCCAAGAGATAGTTTCTTACCATATGTATATGGCCCTTTTCCTTGACTTTCCATATAACTTTATTAAGAAATAAATAATTCATAGGTACACTCCAAATGCAGCAGTATAATCCTATTGATACAATTGACCTGTCCTCCAACTTTCATATTATTTGAAAACTACATGTGTGTTAATTTTTGTTTTCTTTTGAGCCATATTAGCCAGCTCAGAAACACTGGCCAAGACTACCACAAAGAAAAATCAGATGCTTGCTGATTTGTTTAAGGAAAATACAAGTCACATATATGCTGCACTTACAAGCATGAGTGTAGTTTCAAGCAATTAACATTTATAAATATATACTGGTATCATTGCTTTCCTGGAGACAGTCTTAGCAAGTTAATAAACTTGCCTACAGAGCAATTTTGAGGGCTAACTATCTTGAGTATTTGTGCTTCAAGATTTAGGGTGTTTAGGTATTACAATTACTTGAAGTTTAAATATTGTTATGGAGATTTTAAACTCAAATAGGAGAAGAGGAAACAGCCAAAGAGCAGAAGAAAAACAGCCATCAGTCATTCCAACTGAGATAAACAGAGACTGAATAACTTCACTTCAGTATCTTTTTTTTTTTTCCTGGCAAGATTTTTTGTTTTTAATTTGCTAGACTAACTTGTTGTGGGGTTTTGGTTTTGGTTGCTTTTTTTTTTTTTTTTTCTTTTCATATTTGCCTGTCTGGAGCCAGCTGCACATGAACCTAAGGGAAAAGGAGATGTACTCAAAACAGTAGCACAGCATAAAATGTTCAGACACTGGATAGGTATGACCTCATCCTATTTTGCCTGAGTTGACTGGCTGTAAGAAGTGAGCTTGCCATTAATGTGTTCCAACAATTCTTTGGGGAAATGAAGTTCAACAGTAAGAGGCATAATGCCATTCCTCTTCATCCATGGTAATATGGTAGATATTTTGGAAGTTTAAAATGAAAAAAAAAAAAAAAAAGGAAACTATAAGGTTAGTTCTCCCAAAGAAATATTAAGGAGGAATTATGCTTAACATCCTAAAGGAATATATCACAGCATGCACTGTGAGCAGTAAGAGAAATTATTCAAGACATTGTTTTGCAGTAGGGAAAATCCTGAACAAATTAAAGCAAATAAATTCACTCCTGAATGCTTGTACTCTTGTTATGACATCATTTAACAAGAACATGGCTTTTAATCTCTCTTTTAAGAAAAACTAAGGAAAAAGCCACTTTCACATAAAAAATGAAACTGAAATGAAAATTATCTAATCTTAAAGTTATTTTCTTGTGAGACTGTCTCTGCAAGTTCATCTCATGCTGTTCATATTCATGTTTTCTGTCCTCCAGCATGCTAAAATCCATTTCCCAAACCCACAAAGCTGCACACATTATTCAGCTTTATTATCTCTCTCCATGAAATCAATCTTGTCACGTTAGTCAAAGTCTGAACATCTCAGTCTGTTTCTCTCTTAGTTGTTTCTTAAGTTCCAGGAAACAAGCTGTGTTCCTCACATGCTAACTAACAAAAACCTTCTCCAAAGGCTAGAAACCTTCTTTCTAGCAAACTGGGAGAAGAGGATATGTGGCACCAGTGGAAGCAAACTTCTTAGTTGTGGTTAGGCACATCCAGAACTATGTCATCTACTTACACACATTGACTCCAGAACACAAATCTGTTTCCCCATCAAGCTTGGACATAGATCTTCCTTTTCAGAAGGAAATGAGAAACACTGGGGCTTTAAACTGGAACAAGTCTGTCTTCCTCCTTGTTGCAGAGATAGTGTGGGTGCACACAGACACAGAGATAACCTCTCTCCAATGTTTTGAAAGAACACCACAATGAAACTTATTTCTGCAAACTATGTAGGTTTTTGCAATTCATATTTTCTGTTGAAGGAACAAATTAAAATTACTTCTATTCATAGAAGCATTTATTTGGGGTTGTGGGATTTTTTTTTAATCAAGAAAACATTGCATGGCCTATAAATGATTTTTTCCTGACAGTTCTTAACACATGAATCACCTACTAGACTTTAAAGCAGAAAGCATGATGGTTTCCTCCAAAGAAAAAGGAGAACAGCTTATGAAAAATGTGGAGCCTTGTTAAAATATTTTTTCCCAGTAGGGCAATAGAACAGTTCTGAGAAGTCCTACAAGGAAGGGAAATGTTTTATTCTCTTTTTGCCTTTGCTTCAGAAATAGCATCTGTGCCAAAGTCATGAAGGGATGGATGAGAAGTGTTCAGAAGTGGAAAAATGAGCAGATCTAGGCTGCTCTAATTCAAACTGTAATGGAGGAAAATCAGTGCTACCATATAGAGACACAAGAATTATGAATATGAATGAGAGAATTTTTATATATAATTATTTTATTGAGAAGCATAATTAATCATATAATGGGAGGGAGATTGTTGCTTCCTAAACACTCCTGAGCAGTAGAGTACGAGGCACCTTGATACACAAACACAGGAATTCCTTTATTGTAAGCAGTTCAGTTGCTTCACAGAGATGCTATCTTCTCCCCTTAATCTTGCAAAGGTGTTAAGAGTGGGCATGGAATCATTTCCACCTCTCTATCTCACAGGAGGAGGTATCATGTCTCAGTGTAGTGGCTGCAGTGCTGTGTTGAGGTATTTCAGTGCTCAGGGCAGGATGTTAATTTGCCTTCCTCCCACTGCTCCTCTGCCACCAGGCAGATCCAGTAATGCTGTTGTTTTAAATCTGTGATATTTCCACACACAAACCAAAGAAGGTTTTTACACTGACCTGAATATAACTCTTCCTCCTGAAAGATATCATTTAGTCTATGTAGTTCTTAAAAGGGGATTTCAAGCTGCACTTTCTCAGCTATGGGAGGAAAATTTAACTTTCTAGAAGGCTGGCAGACAGAATTTTTAAGGTAGGTGTCTGTGAAAAAACTCATGACCATCTATTTGGAGCAGAAAACATCATTTTGAATTGAGTTGACTTTATATTACAGTGGACACGGTCTTGCCACTGCCCAATAATGGAAAATTATCTCCGTAAGCCATACATTAACCAACAACACAGGACCAGCTACTTCAGCAGAATATAAATATTTCTCATTATTCATGTGAAAATAAAACAGTCGGAAATGTGTGAGAAAGTGAACAATGCAGTAATAACGAATAGACCATGTACAAGTATAAAGGGGAAATGACAACTGTCAGAGTTGCCAAATAGTCTTGTGCTCTGTCAAAATCAATCCATCCTCAGTCCACCGAAAAAAACAACATGACTGGAAGGAACCTCTGCAATCGGTGTACTCAGACCTCTGAGGAACCTCTTGGAGGTTTCTTTCATAAACTGATGAAGTTATTTCTTAAAATTCATTCTAATTTCAGTTCTGCTCCTCTTGTTACTCATGAGTGATCATCATACAGCTTCATTCTTCAGAACCTAGATACTTTATTTTGCTATCCAGCTTAAATATATTTACAGTCCCTGAAATCTATCCTGAATTTGTTCCAATATTCTTTCAGTTTAATTTCTGTTTTTCTGGTTCTTCCTTTTCAAAACTATGACTTGTCCACTCAAACTCTGCTTTGATAAGCCAAATATAGAACAAGAATATTTTCTGGGGTGGTCTGAAGTCTTGCAGCCCACATGTGTACCAAGGCTGAGTTATGACTCTTTCCTGGAAAGAGACTGCAATCACAGACAAGTTTCCAGAGCCTTGGTCAATAACATTGATAATTCCTTCTCTCTGGTAGAAACATGTTGTTCGATATATCACAGCATCTTGTTTGTTGTTTTGAAATTCCTTACTGAAGCCAAGATAAGGGAAATTTATTTATGTGCTTGTTTTTATTTAGTAAAATAAATTTTTGTGTCTCTTTTTTTAGCAAAACCCAGAACTCTAATCAGAGAAAATGTTTGGGTTACTGGTTGTTTGTTCTTAGGAAGTGTATGTTGCCTTTTCTAATTTTCTCAAACACAGTTCATGGGTAAAGGATTTTCTTCTTCAAATTGCATTGTCTTTCATACAATCAACTCAGTCTAACATAATGAAATTCTGTTTTAACCTCTGTATAAGTTGCATTTAACCTCTGTCCTCTCAGCCCTTCTTCTCCCACCATTTGGCTATAAATCTCACTAATGCACTCATGTTTAAAGCTATTAGAATATCAGAATTCTGTAATGAAATATATCTTACTCTTCCCCTATACACACTTTCTCCTTTGGATGATAAGAATCTTGAAATCAGCTTCCACTTCAGTCCTGGCAATTTTTAATCAAGATATTGATTGAATGGAACTTCAGATCTGGCTGTGTGCAAGATAATATATAAGTTCCTACTTAGAATTTCTGCAAAAAGGAAAAAAAATATTTATTGTGTTAGAGAGCAGCAAGAGTAAGGCTGTTGCACACAGGAAGATGAGCTGGGAGCTGCAGATTGTCGCTTTCAGTTTTCTTGCTTTTAAGTGTTTGAATTCTTGCAGTGCGGATTCTCACACAGCTTCAAGAAAACAATGTATATTTTTAAAATTTATCTATTTTGTTTACATGTTTCTTCTCTGGGAGGAGAAACATGATTGATGGTGATGTTCACCATCCAAATCAAAGAAGTAGCGACCTGTGTAGCCAATCTCTTGCCTTCTGTACAAAATATATATAAGATAGAGTAAAAAAAAAATAAAGACAGAGCTTTCCTTTCTAACTTGCTGCTGCCTGCTTCGTCGTTTGTGTGTCCGAAACAGTGACAGCAGATGATCACAGCAGAGGCTTGCTGCAAGACCCAGATATCTGAGCACACCAGGATATTGATAACCACTGTTTTGTTGGCAATCCAAGACAAAGGAAAGCGATGAATCCAGTTCAACATGTATCTAAGGGGTCCAGAGAGGCAAGAGACACGCTGGAGGCAAGACCAGAGACAAGCCAGCAAAATAAGAGACAGGACTAGAAATGCATACAGTATAGCTTAGGAAAGGCATAAAAACAGCCCCAGCTTAACCAGAGCTTCTGGAGGAAAGGACAGAGGACAGGAGTGGAGGGCCCAGTGGGAGGTCAGTGAGGATATTAGGGCCTTCTGTGCACTACATTACTCCCAATCACTGCATAGATTTGACAAAAAGCAGACCTAGAAAGGGAAAGGATGAATTATATAAACTTGAGAAAGAACCTACAAATAGCATATTCAAATGAATAATATCTTGATGCTGACCCCTTCTTAGCCACCCACTTCTTTAGGCATACAACTGACAATAGAACCCCTTCACTATTTTTATTCATCTTATAGAATTTTAGGACCCTCACTATGGAAATAACATGACAATAATTAGTAAAATTATGATGTCAAATCTACAGTCATGGACTGGAGTTTATTATTTTCATTAGGATGTGGTTCCCCTCCCACCAAAAATAAGGCAAAGATTTCCTTCATCTTTGCACCATTTTGAGTTTCCATTATGCCTAGATACAACTTGTAAAGAAGCCTACTTCTCTTACTATATTAATAGTGATCTCCTAGTAGAGACCTTCTGCATAACAATCTGTATATATCAAATGAAAGTCTTAAACCATCAAAATCAGTAACAATTTCTAAGATTCCCCTTAGCCATTTGCCCCTTTCTCTTTTTAAATCTGCAGGCACATTTGATGTCATTTCTAGATTTCCCAGTAATTGTAGAGGCTGGATTTGGTTTTTACTGTCAAGAGAATCTTACCAAGATGAAATCTTACTACAATCTAACTACAGGATGAAAATATTGCTACAATGTTGCAGAAGATAGATGGAGGCTGTAATGACAGGTAACGAATGTTTGGATTTTGAAGGATTCTGGGATTTACAGGTGAAAGAGCATGGCCTGAAACAGCAAGAAGATGATCAACCCCTATCCAGGGAACATCAATGACAACTGCTTCAGCATGTTTGAAAGAGAGTGGGGCAGAGAAACAGGAAATAAATGAACTTCTGTCAGGTAATTTGCCATGGTTTAGTCCCCAGTTTAGTGCTTCTGCTGGGACTCTCCAAACCACACTGTCACTCGCTCCCTGCAAAGGGCTGGAGAGGAGAATTGGAGGCATCAAAGGAAGAGCATTGAGATAAGAACAATTTACCAGAAACAGCAACGAGCTGTAACAGTAACAGTAACAGTAATGATATTAATAACAAAGGTGTACAATAGAGACAGTGATTCTCATGCAAAAATGCTCACTGTGAAGCTTGACCCAACTTCCCCACAGCCACGCCACCATGACTGGTCCCTCCAGCTCAGAACTGGTGCTGCCCAACCTCTCTCTCCCGTTCAGAATCAGGGCCACACAACCACTCCCTCTGCCACATTTACTGGACTGGACTGGACTGGAGGAACCCCTTCTCCTTGGAAGGGACTCCTTCTCCCTGCCCTTCTCCCTGCCCTTCTCTCTGCCCTCAGCAATGACATGAGGTGGTATAGAATAATCTTCACGTCCTGGACATGGCTCCTCCTGGCCACTGCAAAAATTAACACTGGCCTGGCTGGAATCAGGACATAATTACATCCAAAAAAAAAAATCCGCCTTATTTCCTTATACAGTAACATTGATGGATTGATGGATTGATGGATGGATGATTTTGGATGGAGCCCCCAAATCTATATGTGGAGTTTTTTCTGTTTCATATTTCCT
>VXBB01024301.1:413602-455418 GCA_013399915.1 Illadopsis cleaveri
TTCCTCTTTACCATTTTCTGGCGACTGCATTGACACAAGTCAATGAGAGGTGTTGCTAATAACTTTCATCACAGAAGTATTTCACATGAGGAAGTACAAAATCCAGTGCCACAAACCTAAAGCACGACTGCAGTCATAGTGCTTTACGATTAAGGCAAGGTTGATTAGGGAGCAGTTTTCTCTCATCTTGCAGATGGCACCGTCTACATTTTGTAGCTGGCTACAGCTTCTGTCAAGAGAAAGCAGATGGGGATGTCATGATATTTTCATAGTGAGGATCCTAAAACACTGTAAAACTAATAAAAACAAACACTCCCCTCCCCCTAATGATATACAGACTGCTAATACTTCCCCTGCTGTAAGAGACAGCTTTAATAAAATATATTCACAGCTAACTAACTGCTGATTGAGAGGAGTACTGGGACTGAAAGGTTGCCAGTGAAAGATAAACAGTGACAGCCAACAGTCACATTGAAAAAAAGAAAACAGAACACAACCCTGCTTTTTGAGAAGTGCTTGGGAAAAGAGACGATTTCTCACAGGTGATCTGCAAATTTATGCCCATTTCTGAAACTAAAATCATAAAATATGACTCAAAAATAAATAAATACCACCAGCAGCACCCAATGATGCCAGATTTCAGATGGCAGAGGCTTCAGCTGCAGGGTAGAAAAGGTTCCTGAGACAGCATTGCCCTGCTTTGAAATGTCACCTCTCACACTCACTCACTCTGTCTTTATTTAGCTTTCTCTTGAGATCTGCCAAGCCCAGTAGCATTTCCTCCAGAAAATTTTTTTTATAACCCAAGGAGTTATTCCCAAAGGGAATGAGCCTTTATTAGGGAACAAAAAGGGCATCTGGTTCAAATCAAATAGTGGATCAGAGAGCAGGAATATTTTGTCTTTACTGATACAAGACTCCTGCAGCTTCCAGTGAACAGAATGGGGCACAGAATGCCAATTCAATTAAGCAGCACTGTTTCCTCTGACTCCAGCAGGGAAGTTTGCTGTTGCAAGGCAGAGACTCCTGGGACCTGCTAGTTACTTCCTATGTGGCCTTGGGCAAGATTCTTTATATTCTCATGCCACAGTTAGCTGGCAAGAGTGTTGAAGTCTTAATTAACATGGGAGAAACATGAAAGGGACTGTAGGAAAAGCACAATTTTGTCATTGTTATGTTCCCATTTGGACTGGTTGACACATCTCTTGCTCCTATTGATCAGATTCCAAAAATGCCTGTTTTAAAGAAAATAAAGTGGGTGCTTTATAAAGTAAGACTTCTGCTACAGATAATTGAGTAAAGTCTAGGAGTTTGCTGAAAGTAGTCAGGACTCCCTGAAAGAAGCAATCAGGAGTTCTATCTCCTCTCTGTCCCAGTGCTGCCTTATGCTCATGCTTTCCTGAGTGCTTCATGAGCTTATTAAAGGCTGGAAAAAACACATCTCCCCACATGAAAATGTTGATTCAGAAAGCAGACCTGTCTCAGATCTTGAGACAGGGTACAGCAGGAACACAGTTCCAGGGAGCTTGTGTGGGGTGAAACAGGGAATGGCAGCTCCACCCTGGTAGCTGAGAGCTCCCTGTGTCCCATCTTATCCATGAAAGCTCCCCCCTTTTCAAGCAGAACTCCCCACAAATTATTCATTTTTTTCATATGGACCCCAAGACCAGTAAATGTAACTCTTTTCAAGAAGCAAGGGGGAACCATCAGATAGTAAGAGGCCTTAAAAATCAAAAACAAGCTCACCTATTCCTGCTTGGCATCCCATAGTCCTGGAAGCCAATTCTCGTGCTTTTCTTTGTTTACTTCTTTCAGAGCTGTCTCCAGAGAGATAGATAGCTGATAAGTGAGCCTGGAGCTGTTGCACAGGAAAGTATAAGAGTAAATTCAAAGTCTCCAATAAATATTTAGACTATTTCATCATAATCATACTACAGCATCAAGAAAGCTTGCATGTAAACTACAGCAGATGAAGGGCAAAAGAGAAGCGAGGAATGCAGGGACATGTTTCAGAGGGAAAAAAAGTTCACATTTTCAACTTTCTGTGTTTCTTCCCAGTGACAACTGTTAAGGAAAATATAAAGTGGAGAAAAAAATTGTTTTCTCTTTCAAGATAGAATTTCACCTGGCTACTTTTCTTCACTGATCATTCTCCCATTTTTTCAATACTGTTCAATCCTTTTGCAACAAAAGAGAGGGGACAAAGTAAAGGAGAGAAAAATTTCCAGTTCACTGCAAAAATAAAATCATCTGTCTCCTGGTCATTAAGCCTTTGTTTGGCCTTGTGGAAGAACATGATTTCAAATGATAGATTTTTCTTATTTAATTAAAGTTATTTCAGTGAAAGCTGGATGTTGTTGATATTGCAAAATCAGTACTATTGCCTCTACTAGAAGGGCCTAGAAAGAAAAATTGTGTCAGCAGTTGTTTTGATCCAAGGTATATTCATACTCTGCTTTAATGTTTGTAAAGTAAAAATTTACCAGTAAGGAGAAAAAATCTTCCTCATGCTTACTTGTTCCATGAAATCCAAACTAGCTCCTACAACTACTGATGAATCAGATTAATATACCTACAATGCGCAGGCATACTAACACGTGATTCCCTTTGTTTGGCTCTAAATTAAGAGTTACGATTAGTTATCCTATGGTAGTTAAAAATCAGAAACTGTTCTTATGATCTTCCCTGCTTTTAGAAGAAGACTGATGAGAGCCAAACTGTATTTCCTTGAAATTCTTTATTTTTGTTCTGCCTGTTCCCACCCTCTTTTGAAGTCCTCTGAAGTTGGAACTTGTTGTATTTGTTATATAATAATAGTGTAATCTTTCATTTTTACCACCCTTAGTCCTTATTTTTAAGGTTCAGCCATTAAGGGCTGTAAAGAAAAAAACCACAAAGCTCTCACTCCAGAATAAACACATTGAGTTGATCAGCTGAAAGTGTCTGTCAGGCAACATTGCAAAGATAATTCTATGCTTCACCTTAAAATAGGAGACCTAGGAGATACTACCAAAACATTGATGAGCATGCATTCACAATAATTGGGGTAACAGAAGGCATGTGTCCTTCAGAGATCTGGACTGTTATCTTCAAACTTGTGTTTAAAATAAATTTTAGTTAACCCCAAGGGATAAATCAAAACATTTAGCATACCACTAAATCCATTGTGAACCCCTTGTAAGGAGAAGCTAACAAACATATGCCAGAAGAGTCACTTTGGAATTTTAGCAGAGAGAGACAGGGCAGATGCTTTCTGACCCACATTAATAATGGTGTTGCTTCAGTAACAAATGCAGTGTGTTATCCCATTATGCGTGCAGTGGCTCAGGTCCATTGGAAGATGACCAGTTGCCCTCCAGTGAGCATAAGGATATGTTTCTGGTGTGTTTTCTTTCCATGCTGTACATCCACACCAACCAAGATGGTTCTGTACCACTGTTCAGCTGCTGTAAAGTCCTTGCTCTGAACTAAGGAAAACCAGAAACAAAGCTAAGCAGTGTAGTCCTTACTCAGGAAAAGTAAGACTACTGTTCACACAGGAATTAGTAGAGGCCTTTCTCATAGGAAAAGGGAGTAGGCTGTTGATTTTTTCTGCTGCAGATTCTCAGTAGAAATACATCAACTAATCAACAGCCCTCATTTATTCCCCTTCTCTTGTCATGGTCTTTTCTGCTAATTGCACATGTTTCTGGAATCTTGAGATTTTTCGAGATAGAGTTAATTCAGGACACAATGGAAGAGGAGGCTATTACCCTTAATGAATAAATCAAGCAGGAATAATGACTGTGATCTTGAACTCCAGTTCATTTCTGTGTAAACCACAGATTTTTTAGCAATATGTGTATTTTTTTCTTCCCCCCTCCCACCCCCTTTTTCTTTTTTTTTCCCTTATAGAATGTCTAAACCCACAGTGGTAAAATAAAGTTTAAAAAAAACAACCAAACAAACATAAAATCAACGTTGAGCCTATTAGGATGCAGTTTACAATACAGGATGAGTAAATTTTCTAAAAGATGTGGAAATTGTTTTTTAAATTTTAATCCCTCAGGTAATCAGACTCACTGGGCTACAGTGATTATGAGATTAGCAAGGTTACAGTCTCAAGGATGAAACAGGACAAAGACTGAGCTTGTGTGCTTGCACAGTGATAAACCCTATGCTACCCTGGTAAATTACTCTTTGTGTTCCAGCTTAATAAGTAAAAGCAGGAACAACAGAACTGCACTGACCAGATCAGTGCTTCCATCTTCATTGTCCCTTCTATCAGTGAGGTGGTCCATTGACTCATTAGCCTCATGCATTAAGAAGTGAATTTACCTGTAGTGTACTTAAAGTGTCAAATAATTTATGAACAGCTCCATCCTCAGTGCAGAAGGGACAGGAAAACTCAAGACAGTAACTTATTTAGCTGTCCCAGAGCTTTCCCATACTGCATTCAGCTCTGGGGTCTTCATCATAAGAAGCACATAGCACAATGTTTGAGCAAATCCAGAGGAGGTCACAAAGATGTGCAGAGGTCCGGAGCACCTCTCCTGTGAAGACAGGCTGAGAGAGCTGGGGTTGTTCAACCTGGAGAAGGCTCCAGGGAGACATTCTAGGATCTTTCCAGTACATAGAGGGTCCTACAAGAAAGCTGGAGAGGGACATTTTACAAAGGTGTAACAGGACAAAAGGGAATGGCTTTAATCTGAAAGAGGGTAGGTTTATATTGGATATTAGGAAGAAACTCTTCGCTGTGAGGGTGGTGAGGCACTGCCACATGTCGGTCAGAGAAGCTATGGATGCCCCATCCCTGGAAGTGTTCAAGGCCAGGTTGGATGAGGCTCTGAGCAACCTGGTCTAGTGGAAGGTGTCCCTGCCCATGGCAGAGGGTTAGAACAAGATGATCTTTACAGTCCCTTCCAGCCCAAACTATTTTATTATACTTACTCACTCACTTCCTTTAGGATCCATGTGATTTTCAGTAGGTCCATGGACAGCCAAGTGAACATACACAGAGGGATGTTTCAGATACTTGAATATCATGAATACATTTGCTGTGAATGAAATAATTCATAGGGTTGCAAAACTAAATGCATTTAGCTCACATGTGGCTTTATATAAAATGGAGGACGCTTTACAGCATTATAGACTGCCATTTTGTTTATAAGGTGACTGAAATTTTGTTGCCATCAGAAGAGCTTCCTCCTTTTTAAACAGGCACATTTTGGAAAAAAAAAGTTTACCTTTCATTTATTAACAGGCTTAGTTATTATAAGTCAGAAGTGTACAAGTATCTGTGTGAATCTCCAGAGCACTGACTAATTTTTATGCAGCTTTAAGAGCTGTCATAATTTGCAAATTTTTCACCAATATGAAATAAAGTGACCAAAACACTAACTCTAAACTGAGTAAATGCCATTAGACTTATGCTAATACTTTCCTGGATACACAGTATTATGAAGCATAGGTCAGAGATTTACAGCCTTTGCCCACCCAGGACAGGTCAAAATTGCTTTTTATTTTTAAAAGCTTATTAATAATTCATATTCATGGACTGAGCATTAATTTGTTGTATCAAACTTCAAAAACAGGGTAAATTTAGCAGCTGCTCTGATAAACATCTGTAGGTCTTGTTAAAATAATAAAAATAAAATTGGTTTTCTTGGAAGGTCAGCCTAAATGTCAGCTTCTGTTTGCCTTATCCATAAAATAGGATTTATTTAGAGAAGCAATTCATATGACACTCAGTGTTCTAAATTCCTAGTCCCAAAGCTACCAAGAGTGTCTCCTAGCTTTCTTACAGCATTTCTGGTTCATCTTATGCATTGGAAGGAACTCTGCAATTGTTACCTTTAATATTTAAAAATAAAGGCATCCATACTTCTTAAAAAAAATCTGAGAAGAACATGCTACAGTGAAAAATAAGCAGTTATATTGTGCTCTGCTTAAATGTATTGTGTCTAATGAAAAAAAATACATTGTGCAAAAAAAAGAGCTTGGGTAAGTTTATATATACAAAAGTGGTTTTTTTCTGACAGCATAACTGTTTGTTGCTTGATAGTCATAAAAATAAGGCAATTTACTTCTCAGTTGAAGATGTCTTACACTGATTATCACCACCCTTCAGCAGGCAGGTAGAAACCACAACAGAACCAATCATTTTTAATCATATAATTTCAAGAATATTGGCACAAATTTAGAGGCAAGGATTGCCTCTACATTACATGCCTCCACTGGTTGTATAGAAAGCAACTCAGTTTGCCTGCAAGAAGCAGCATCATCACAGTAATTCAGAGCTTGACATGGGGTGATTTCTCCAGTGAAGAGTCTGAATACAGCCTTAGAAACAAAAGAAGCGGTGTCAGGTCAGAACTCTTATCTAAATAACATTGGATGCTTTGAGAGTTCAGGCGCATAGAATAGGTGTAAAAAAATGAATCTTTACACAGGATAGTCAGAAACCCCTGGATGTCAACGAGTCTTTTTTTTACTTTCATTGTTTCATTGTTTTAATTCTCCAAGCTAGACCATGACGTTAATGGCTGTTTGATGTACAGGGTTTTTAAAAGGTCTTTGCATATGAAGCATTTTTAAATATCTCTAGTTATGCCAATGGGATAATATAAAAGAGGGAAAAAGTTCTATATTTATGGTTACTTAGAGTGTCAGCTTAACAGGGAAGAAGGAAGTATATTACCATAGGGATCGTGAGCTAATCAGAGATTTGTAAGCATTATTGCTGTATAAATATTCTCTGAATCTCTTTGAAATTCTGGAATTGCTGACTGTTACTTATTTTGTATAGTGAAAGTCTTAGAAGGCCAAACTAACCAAACTCATTTATTTTAGTGTCATTAGTAAACAGAAGAACACAACCATGGATCCATTACCGACCCTGGCAGAGTTCAGTGCCTCAGCATTCCTATTGCAGGTCACAACTGTTCAAAGACCTCCCACTTCTGTCACAGTACATAGATCAAAATATTTCTAGCAGTTTCATGTTTCCTTTAGAAGAGAGCTTGTAAAAAGGAAAGGCAGTTCCAAAGCCATCTTCCATCCCCAGTACAGAGTACATGCTTGGGAAACACCTTCAGAATTCATTTTGAGTAGTCTTTTTATATGCATGCTGCCACCAAAAGCTAATACCATTATGGTAGCAAAATTGTCAGTGTGAAGCATTCTGAGAGAATGACTTAAGTAAATCAGTTTCAACACAGAAAAGGACTTTAATAACTATTCATATTAAATAGCGATGCATAAATCAGGACATATAGTGTGAAGGTCTTGTAAGCTTTAGAAATACACAACATAAAATACCTTATCTCTGTTTCTCAGTTGGGATAACAATGAAATAACCAGAGAGAACAAAAATAAGAAATGTATTTACTAATATAAAGTAAGTGAGCCAAAGAACAATTCTTGCTCAACTTAATTACTTATTTCATTGTAACTTGCATTGCAAACTTTCTCAAGTGCTATATATCAAGTGCACAGGTTAAAGTCCAGAGCTGGAGTAAGAATTAGAGCTGTATTTTAAGGCTTGATAGTGGTATGTTCCCCCATTTTTTGCCATCTGTGTTTAAGGGGCAGGATTTTCTTTGCCTGTAAAAACAAATAACAAAAAATTATCCCCCTGGCTTAGAATGCAAGCATCAGCATCAATGCTAGCTGTTACTTTACAGAAAAAGAAATAGAGATAAAAGTCAAAAGTGACAAGAAGTACAAATCTAAACTTTAGGGTGATGTGGCACACCTACTGCATGTCCTTCAGAAGTGCATGCCTCTTCTCACTAGGGAGAAGAGCCAACACAAAGCATCCTTAGAGTATATTTCAGCATTTATATAGGGCTTTTATACAGCTGCCGGCTTCTGGCATGGTAGGCTGGGTAGCCTGTCCAGCTGCAGTTCAGTTCTGTGGGTTTTAGGTGATAAATTACCATCCACTGGTACTATTTCAACTCAGTGTGAACAACTTTGGCCGGAACTTCTCCTCCCGTCTGCCCATAAATGCATCCTAAATCATTATCAGATTGTCTATCCTTAATGTGCAATCTGGTGCCTGACCTAAGCAGACAGCATGTAATTTGTCTGCATAATATTCTGAGCCCATCTGTGTGACTGATAACATGAGCTCTTCAGATTTGTCCAGTCTTTTCTGGGCTGTTTCATAAAAAAGATATAATGATTAGAAAGAAGTAGAATTTAAGATACACAGACTGTCTTGTTGCCTTTCTTAGGGTATCAAATTTGGAAAAATTAAATGTTAGAAGGTTTATCCATCTATCTGTCAAATATATAAATGACTTTTAACTTGGGATATAAAATATAAATATATATTTATATATTTAATTTTAAAAAATATTTTAGATTGATTAAAAATATTTATAATAGCAGGGTGTGATCATATCCAGTGGCCAGGCAGTCACTTATCCTTTTAAACTTTTTATTCTGAAAACGCCTTTTAATGGATAGCTTCCTAAACATATCAGAAAGAATAAATCCAACATATAATCATATAAGTAATTTCGGCTTCCTTGGAGACCTGGTATTGGCACTGAACCCTGAGTTAACGAAAATAATGATTAATTATCTATTTGTCTTTTTTTTAATTGATCAAAGTAATTTTTTGTTGCATCTTAGAACACCATGGATTTTGACAGATTCACAACAAAAGTTTTGATTAATGAGGTTTTCATAAACTTTGCTGGAGACGACCTAGTGAAACAATCTTTTTTAACTACTCAAATGTGCAAATAAAAGGATAGTTGTTGACACAGTTCAAGTTTACATAAAATGGATCCAAACCAAATACATGAGATCTAAAACACAATAGTAACTAAGTAGTACAGCTTAATTCATGGAAGTATTTAGACTGCAAAGGTCCATGTTCTAATTTCACCTCTTGAGCATACTGCAGATCACTCTTTCTGGGACCAGAATCACCAAATGCAGACATTATTTCTAGCAGAAACTTGGAAACACTGGCTCCTTAGTTCTATCTGTAATTATTTAACATTTTTCCATGGAAGATTCTCGGTTCAGTCTCTGGGATGTCCTTGCATATCATGGCAATCAGTGTCATGGAAAATGAAGTTAGGGCCAAAGAAAATAGGTCCTGTAGTGGCTGTTTAATTAACTCGGAGAAGATAAGTTTAAGAAGGACTCAAGTGTTAAGCAGCTAACCTCACGAAGCATGTCTGCTTATCCATTTTTGTTTTGACAGTGATTTATGACTGTGATTCTTGCATAGCAAGTAACAGCAATACTGCCTCAGGCCACATGTTATGAGACGTAAAGAAAACACAACTCTCCAATAGTTGTATTCCACTATGTTCCATCACAGATGTGAATTCTATAGCAAAATAAAACACAGATACTTAACTACA
Source organism: Illadopsis cleaveri (assembly GCA_013399915.1). NCBI lineage: Eukaryota > Metazoa > Chordata > Aves > Passeriformes > Timaliidae > Illadopsis > Illadopsis cleaveri. The sequence goes on from VXBB01024301.1 coordinate 422,971, forward strand.
TCACCTCCTCACCTTCTTTCAGCCAGCTTCTCTTCCTTCTACTCTGACACTCTTCTCTGCTGCTTTAAAATATAGAAGATGGTCAGCACTCAGAACAGATAAGGGTCAAAACCCAGCATAAGTGGTATCTCTTTCATTCTTGAATTCCTCACACACTTGCAAGTGAGAAACTCACTCTCCATGCCATGGGGAAAAGGGTGGTGCCTAGCTTGCATCAAACAGGTGAGGTTAGCCCCTCAGTCTAGAAGGTCCTGGAGGGGACTTGAGAATTTGCGTGGGTTGTGAAGGTGCTGAGAGCCCTTTAACAGAGCAGGTTTCCCATTGTGGTATGTGCCATTCGCATGGCAACACTTTCTCTGCTGGAAAGAGTCCATGGTGTTAAAGCAATCTGCGGTAGGCAAACTGTTCACATCTGCCTTTCCTCCTCTGTAACCCCAAGAGGGTAGGGTGGGGGAAAGAGCAGGAATTGTCAAAGCAGCTATAAGCATTTTGGTCAGCAGTTGTAAGGGTTTTTTCTTTATTATGAGTTTTAAATGGACAGAATTTATGTTGAGTGCTGTGTGGGATGTGCAGAGTTCAGCCCTCATCACAGTGTACAAATAAAGGCAAACAAACATTCCAAACAAACATACATTAAGGCTTTGCATTTAAAAATAAGTAGGAATGTGTTTGACTAATTTCATACAGTCTCTTCCTCTTATGGGACACAGAGCCTCTAGCTCAGCGATTACAGTATGGAGGCACAAGTGACACTGGAAAGAGTTATAAAGTTTGTAATGTTTACTTTTGTTCCATCTCTATTGTGGAGGAGCTTGCAATTAACTTTATTTGGTTTTCTTGGTTAGTTAAGCTGCCAAAAAAATGCAGTGGCATCAAAGTCTTTCAGCACCTTGTTCAAATATGACTTAATGATTGAGGAATGACACCAGACTGTTCAGCAGACTACTGGCAACAGAGGGTACATTCTTATTTAAATGGATTTCTGTTATCTAAATTTTCTCAAGAGCCTTGTTCTGCTCTTCCTATACACAAATACATTTATGCAGACAGGTGATTTCTACAATGTTTACCCATACACAGGCAGATTAGAAATCACTCTAGTTACCGGGAAGCTTGCTTGCTTGTTTTATACACATGGTTCAAAAATTAGTATCACACATGGGATGTGTTAGGCATTTTCAAAGCACTCCATAAGATCTCTTCATAAAAACATTAACATTCTGTCAAAAAATCATAAAAATAAGAAAACTGTCACCATTCCCTATGGATCAAGAAGTCGTCTGAGGACATGAAACAGGATAACCTGGAAAAACACCATCAGTGTGTAATACTTGGCCTGAATGTGTAAGAACTCTATATATTTATCCATTAATATGATATGATCCTGATTTGATTTCTTTATAAAATTCTCTAGTTATGAAATATAATAATGACTGGACTATTATACACTTCCCTGCCCTTTGCAGAAGGATCACTGCCAAAAATCCAGGGCACAGTTTAAGGGGTAAGTCGGAGGAAAACACAGCAGGTGCAGAAGACAGCAAAACAAGCAGGCTAGGACTGAAGAAAGCTCTCCTTGTCCAGAGAAAGGAAGCAATTATCTTCAGCACTCAGCAGACAGACAAAGCACTGTTACAGTGTTGGAAAAGCTTGTTTCCAGTTCCCTGGAGATCAACATTGATTGCTCAGTAGAGACATGCCTATTGAAACTGGTTTGTTTGTAATAGTAACACTTTTACCACTGGAAGCAGTAGAAAGAGCTAGGTAGCTAAAATACCTCAACATAATAGAAATACTCAACATAATAGAAAACAGATGTCTTCTATTACAAGACCCAGCTGTAAGATCAGGGGACATCACCTACAGTCAGCACTGCCAAGTCCATGTAGTTTCATTTATTGTCTTTAAATTGAATAGTCACCCAGCTATCGCTATTGCAATAAGCTTTCTTGAAATTATAATTTGGTAAATATTACTTTTTATAATAATAATTGACCTTGGATCTGTTTGCGTGTCCATAACATGGAGCTGAAATAACAACAATGAAGGCAAATACCAAGAGATGCTGTTCTGTTTTATTCTTATTGCTGGACTCCCTTAGTGCAAGGGAGAGAGATTCAGTGAATGCCTTCCAGGTGTCCAAGCTCCACAATCTCAACCACTTTCAAATACACTGTTGTTACTTTGTTTTCCTCTAGTCCCTTGCCCTCACATTCCAATATTTTATGAAAAGAGTAATCCATAGCTATCTTCACAAACCAGAAAGTTGGAGGAAAGCTATGGCTCCACTTCTTTTAATGAGCATTCATTGCAAACCAGTAATTCCTCAGAGTCTCCAGTTTAGCTGTCTTAGAGGGAAAAGAAAGAAAGTTCACTCTTCCTTTTAGCTCTTCTTTAACCTAACTTTACTTCAACTTACACTCTGTCCTAAGTGCAGTCACCCCTGGCAGCTGTTACTGTCTGAAGAGGTGGCAGCTCTGAGGGTGAGGAGGTGCTTCATACAAAATAGGGAAAGTCAGTACGTATATGGGGAAGAGAGGTGTGGTTGCTAAAGGAGGAACCAGGGAACTTTGCCATGTCTTGTCCTTTGTCACACCGAGACAGTTTCTTATATCACGTTTCCAAGAATATCACCCAAACAAGGAGATTAATAGTCTACATATACCAAATAGTAAAATCAGCCCCCAAAAGAGGAACTCTGACCTTCAGAAGGATATGTTATAACCTGAACTTCAGAGCATCCAGAAATTCAGTAGCTCTCCAGTTTTTCTTCAAGCTTTCTAATAGGTAAATATTTAAATCTAAGAGCCATCCTTGGGATGCTTTTCAGACTGGGGAACTGTTGAGATAAATGAGGTAAATAAAACTAATTCTCTCTCTTTTGTCACATATTGGAATAGTCTAGGTTAGCACCAGGGACTAATTTCACAGTAGTTAACATAGGACCATGCCAAAAGTATTTTCAAACTGTGTCAAGAAATTTCAGAAATTACTGACATTCAATTCTTTCTATCTTATTTAGCAAGAGATCAATTTTAACCTTGCTTTGTTGTATAAAATGTTCTTTTCCTGGTTTAGGGGTTATAAAAATATTTTGATTTTACCTTTGGATGACAACACAGCTAGTAGAAGATTGCCAAACTCAAGCAGTAAAATATATCTATGAGTTAGCTCCAAAGAATGTAGTAGGGGGAAAAGTAATTTAAAAAGGCATATTTTTACATTTAAACATCTAAACTACTTTGAACATATTTTTGAGATTTAATCTATAAACATGAGGTACAGTCACTTTTTTTTTTTTTTTTAGGGAAAGATGCATTAGAAGTGAGACTCTTACCCTGAGCAAAATGATATTTGTTTAATCAAATTCAACAGCTGATAAAAAAGTTAGTATCAAATTCCATGTAGATTTTCCATGGCCAACCATTTCTACCATCACAGATCAAAGTCTTAATATATTTATCCTCACATAGTCATCCCTTTGAGGCAGGGCAATGATTACATCCGAGTTTCCCAATGTCTCACAACAAGTCTAGGAACAGAACTCTGGCATTGTTTGCTCTGTCATAGTAATTTTTTTGCGAGAATAGTTTTTCACATTGGACAGCTATTTTGTTTTCAGCCCCACAGCACTGTTTGAGCCAGACCTTGTTTACAGTTTATTCATCAGAACTTTTGTAACCAAGACACCAAGATTCACACACAACTGAAGTAGTACAACACTCACAACTACATCCCAGGAATCTTGCCTTCCACACATACATTTTATCTTCAAATCAAACATCCTGCTTGCCATGAGAGGTAATAGAAATCAGCCAAAACAGGATATGCCCTATTAACATGCCTGTTCATGAATAATATCACTGAATACATGAGTTGATTTCCAGCTGAAGAACCTGTTCATATTACTATGTATAGAAAAAACAGAGAGAATTGAGGATATTTAGGGAGATGAATGGATATCTAAGTGATACTGGCTTCAGTCCTATGTCCTGTACTAGTTTAGCAAGGCATGCTGTCTGCTTGGTATTTCAATTGTCTCTCCCAAAACAACAGGAATTGTGAAACTTGTCTGGCATTGTGAAGTTCTTTGGAAGCTGAAATTAAAAAATATCATACAAAGAAGACCAATGTTTTCAGCTAGGAAGCATTTCCAAGAAATAAATGCACTCACTTTGTAGATGGGAAATACATATTTTGAATCAGACAATGCACTGATACAGTCCTGGATTTCTCCACAACTCAGATAACTTGTCTAATCTCCAGACGAGCAGCTTTATCCACAGTATTATTATTTAAATTGAATTCTGGAAATTGGAAAAAAAGAGCTTCATTGAAACTATTATTTCAGGAAAGAGACTGGTTTCAGAAAATAAGTTTTTTTGGCTCCCTGACTTTTTACTCTTTCATTACCTTTACACTCAAAACGAACAAAGAAATCCTAACAAACCTTACCCTATTCTATTGCAAGAACAAGAGAGTCATTTCTAATGATGACAAGGGAAAATTGCTATTCTGAGAAGGCAGACACTAAAGTTTAAGTAAAACAATACTAAAAATAACACTAAAATCAGTCAAAGACACCTGGAAGGGTTTGATGCAGTTTTTAAGCATTTTTCTGAGAATATGTAAGTAGAGTATTTAGAGCTATACTTCAAAAGCAAAAGTAAAAAAAAAAAGTTTCAATGAAAGCAGCTGCTTTCCAAGAGCAAGCTATCAAATTTATCAGTAAGAGAACTTCCAAATCACACCTACACATCTTGAAATCCTTTCATGTCCACTTCAAAAACTTAAACATACACACAAGAACCAAAGCAGGGATAGCCCCAAACTGCTGCCCAAATTTCAAAGCATGCATGTGTTCAGAAGAGATGTGCAGGGACAGTGTCTCCAGCTTCTGCTGAACCAGAGCATTCCATGATTATCTGTGTGCTTTCCCCTCAGAAACACCTACACAATGCAGGAAGGTAGGGAACTATTGGCCTTGCTGATACACACTTTAGTTCATGTCTGCACTGTTAATATGTGTTTTCTTCAGCTCAGAGAGACTGTAACATCTTAAATCAGATGTTTTGCCCTCTGAAGAGGAGAGTTAAGACTGAAGAAACTATGTGATTGCAGCAAGACTTTCAGGTTTTGTTTTCAAACTTGAGTATCCATTCTCTTACTCTAAATCACCAAGCACATCTTCAAATAAAGAAGAAAAGCAGAACAGCAAAGTCAAAAAAGAATTAATGACTGCAGCAATATTTTATGTAAAAGAAACCCAAGTCTCAGCAGAGGATTGGAGAACTCTAAAGTATTGTTTTCTGTTCTGCCACCTTCCTTGCCACTAAAATAACACACCTACATAGGAAAAAGTATTTCAAGACAGTAGAGGCAAGAGTGATTTGGTTGTCCCAAATAAATACAAAAAAATTATGAATAACTACTTAAGAACAAGGAGTAATTAAAATAAATTCCTTGCTTTTCAAAACAGATAGGACAGTAATGAGGAAATATATCTAGATTATTCTTGACCGAGGAGTCACTTAAAGCAGAACACAACAGCAGAGTTTTTAAAGAGAAAGGAATACAGCTGGAAGAGCCAGTGAAAAAGCATGAGTTCCTAGAATTATTAAATCTTCAGGAAAACAAGGAAGAAAAGTCAATGATAGTAATAGATTCCAATGAAACATAAAATCTAATATTAGTCAAAAAGTAGGGCAATGTTAAAGGAAAACTAAAAAAAATCAGAAAAATTTTGTCTAAAAGAAATCTAGTTGCAGTCACTAGCAGCTTCTAGGGGATAAAAACTATTTTGCTGGAATAAAAAAAAATTCAGAGGGAATGCTCTCTTGCAAATGACAGATGAGTGGCCTATCCTTATCATAGAACATGGTAATATCAAAAAACGATAAAGAGAAATCAAGGACAAATTGAACAAACACTTCTTGGGAATGAACGAAGAATATAAAAGTGAACCCAGAGGAAAGAGATCACAATAATTTTACAAAACATGCCTTTACATATGCACATGCATTGCTCTCAGCAAAATTCACAGGACAACTCTCCTGCTAATATTCCATTGTGAAGGATAAACACAAGTCAAGTGTCCCAACTTAGATGTCTAACCCAGTAGAACAAGTTTCTCCAAAGCAATTGAAGTACACAGGAACCAGACCTAAGAACAGCCCCAAAACAATGGCTTGTTTATCCACAGCTGATCTTACTCAGGATAGAAAAAGCACTACCAACAACAGTGCAATTCATCTGCTCCAAAAATCAATAGTGCTCATATTTATCTGCGCACATACAAGCTGCCCAGCTCTTCTCTGCTACAAAGTGAGGTGCATGGAATGAAATACAGAAAAAAAAGGGACCCTGCCCAATTTCACCAGACGCATCTCTAGATGAGAATTTAACTGTGCTGAACACTAATACATCTCTATGCTTTCCGTGAAGCTTCTTTCTCAGGGGAATAGGATATAGCAGGGATCCTCCACATAATGTCCTAGTTTAAGTGCTTGGTGGCTGATGGGGGATAAGTGATAGCCCAGGGATGTCCTTGCTGAGGGACAGTCTGATTGACAGACTACTTTATTGCAGAATGTGGAACTCAGGGCGGAACCAGATTACAGGACTCAGACACACTATCGCTACCAAGGGAAGTCTCATCTATGGCCCTAACCAAGGCAAAACAACTGGAGATGATAGAAAAAAAAAGTACGTATATGGGGACACACATTTTATCCACTGGAGAACATTGCTACAGAGTAGGTCTTGACTTAAACCAAGTTCTTTGTTTAAAATATGCCAAACAATAGCTCAGAGATTTTTCTACCACACTGTTTCAATGTGGACTTTGTCTATTATTACTAAGAATTAAAGCCTACTCTTTTGTCAAGGTCAATGCTGGCATATGTATCTAGAAACCTCAGCTCTTTCTAAAGCAATTAACCACAGGCATTCAACACTGCAGACATCCAAATTCTTCTCTCTCTCTTCTTGTAAAAAGGGCTTGTGATATAATTGATACCACTTCTAGGAAGCAGAGAAGCAAAACAAATGTTTTCATTGTGGTGTTTGTAAATTCATTCGCAGTAAGTGCATCATGTTACTATGAAGATGTCCATGAGGGTTTTGATAGTAAGAAAGAGCAGTCCATTTCAGATTGATGGTTTGGGAGGAATATCTTTAACAACACTGACCTGAGAGTGCCTTAAATGAGGCAGAAACAATGCATCTCAGATTCTGTATGTGAACCATCAATGTCAAGCACTTCTCTACAGTCAATATTCACTTCAGAGCTGAAAGGCTTAATTACATAGAAGCCTATTGTATTTTGTGTTTGAACTGAAGAAAAAACATCCATCAGAGTTGTTCTAACCACACCATTACAGACTGGGCTATTAGAAAGACAGTGTCAACAAAATGTTCTTACAGATGCACAATGAGGAACAGGACTAGGCTGAGGATTTCCTTCTCTGTTAACCCAGATGACCAAGGAGATACCTGTGTGACTATCCTGCTGGCCAAGTGCAGCTTATATTTACACCAGATTTCTGCCAGCAAAAGAGGATATTGTAGCTTTTATTTTCATAGGACTTCTATTTCAATAGGACTTATATATCCAAGTAATATTCACAGCCCCCAAGCTGGAACTGGTCTCACAGATGCAGCTCTCACTGCAGTTATTGGAAACCTCATCTGTATAATTGTACCAATGTAACCAATTACAGAATTTGATTTCCACTGCAAGATTTCATTGGGTTGTTTTGACAGTGTTTTGTTGAGAAGACCCCTAGTAATTCTGAGTATATGAACAGACCTATTAAAAGGAATAGGAAGGGTACCACCGTAAGCTCTGTAATAAAGACTGCTAAAATTCTGTTTCAGTAGCAAGAAGCAGCATGTCTATTCATACAGGTACCTTGTCTTCCGCTAATCTAGAAGATTACTAGGCAAATCAAATTAAAGCAGAGTCAGTCTTCAGATGAGCAAGTAAAAATTGAATTTCATTGTGTTCTCATCACATCTCTGGATCTGTACCTCCAGATCTCTGGATAAAGATTTATATCACGATGAACACAAGAGAAGGCAAGGAAAGAAAAAAATTGGAAAGAGCCACATATCCTTGATTAAAAAATCAATCTTGTAGGCAAAGTTTAGATTTTTTCAGCTGCTGTCAAAGAAAGGACAATGTAAGGTTATATGGGATTGGATGGTTATTTTAGATTGACTGTAACAGGATGTTTTGGTTGTCTCCATTCTCAGCAGATGTTGAGGTTATAATGATTCATCAGACCTCGCAGCAGCTTTTTTTGCACACTTGCAGGAATGCACATCCCACTGGAGCCAGACAGCTCCCCCATGACAATTCCAGGGCTCTGCAGATCCCACTGCTCTCCCCACTGATTTGCAGACCAAGACATTGCACTTCCTGGGTCTGAGGCAGCAGTCATATGAGCCATAGCAAGATAGCTCCCTTCTTTAATGATACATGAGAGAGAACATCAGCTATGGGACCTAGGGAGCTAAGGAGCAATTAACTGATGAACAAAATTCATATTTGAGAAAACATCATGCTGAGAACAGGACTGACCTGGGGATCTTCACCCTCCCTTCTGCACCACAAAGTTTGGAATTTTAAGGTGCCTCAGATTGCCAGCAGTGGAAATCATCTGTGCATATCCCAGTGAAGCATGGATTTAACAGCAGCTCTTTTGCCTTTCAAAATATTGTGTAGGACAAGGCAGTATCATATCACTCTCTCAAAGTATTGCACTGCAGATAAGTTTTGTCCCACTCGGCATTCTGCTATCTGATCTTCCAAAAACATAACGTTCTGAATTCCTGCACTATGAAATTTTACAATCAAAAGATTAACGACTTGTAACTATATTTCCAGAAGTAATAAATTAATGACAGCAAACTCATGCATCTTATTTCTGGCAGGTTTTGTTGATTTTTTTTTTTTTTTTTTTTTTTTTTTAGGGGGGTTTTTGTTTTTTTTCTTGATTGGTTTTATTTGTTTACTTTAACATTTGTGCAGGGGAAATACTTTGGTTAGACATAAAACAGCCATTGAAATTTCTGGATTATCTGAAAGCTTGGAATTCCAACAGTAGAAAATAAACCCATTTATTTCTAGTCCTTTTCCTTCAACAGCTAGTAATAGACTGATTTACTGACAAAAGTAGCTATTTTTCCCCACAGCCTAATACAAAATAAATCAGTTCCCTTTACAATGCAGTGCACAGATTTTAATATATTGCTGCTGGGACAGAGGGCACCTGCAAATGAACCAGATGTTGTTAGATCATGAAGATGACTGAGCAATATACTTTTGCACAGTTCTCATTTATCTGTGAGCAGTCTGACAGAACATCTGGTGCTGGGAATTCATCAGCTATTCTTCACCAATATGCTTCCTAACAGACTGATCTGGGGGTGACTGTGAATGCTGGTCATATTTCCTTAGATTCCAGGGAAATCACAGTATGTTAGCAGAATATAAAGGAGGAGAAATAAGGCATGGATGTGAACAACATAAAAAGAACATAAACAAACAAGTAAACAGAAAAACAATTGTTGGAAACAGGGAAGAGGCAGGTAAAAACATAAAGAAATTTAATGTATTTTAACATCAGAAACTGTGAATTGATATGAAAATATGCAACCTCATTATATATATAGTATTATATATATTTTGGCAAATAAAGTTCCACGAACAGCAGTATAGAAGCATCAGCATTATCACAGATTTGGGATATGCAGGTACTTTTATCTCTGCAAAACCTTTATTACTGCAGTCTATTCTGACACCATTGCAATTAGGCCAGCACCTCTTCCACCTCTGCAAAGTATGGACAAAAAACCAGGAGACAAATCTCATGTCAAGTATGATCATGTGCTTGAGCAATGAATTCCTTTCTTTTCTACTTAATCCTTAAAGAAAACATAATAGTTACCACACTTGAGCCTATACTTGCTTTTCACTGAAAGAGCAGCTTTCCAGATTCTTCAATCATTTGGGAAATTGCTCTGCACAATTCTAAGGCTTTGCTACAGGAACCTCACTCACAGGGCTCTTCCCGTACAACTGAAGACCGAAGAGTTTATTTCTAATTGTTAATCCTCTCTAGGAATTCATCACTCTGGTTCAATTTTTCCTCTCACAGGAATTTAGACTTTCAATGCTGCAAGTAGTTTATATTCCTGCATCAAGAGCTGTCCCCTAGATAACCAGCACTTGCACTGCCTAACAAGAAAATGTTTTTAAAACACAGGTAGCCCAGAACAGAAACAGTGGGCACAGACCTCAAACCTCAAAATACTACATAACATCATGTCAGTTGCTGCAGTGATTTGCCTAGTCCATGTGCTGGTAGAAAAAACAATAAAACTGCCAAAAAAAACCCCAACCCCAAAAAGATGAAAATGTCTAAATCTCCTTGATAGGAGTGCTGTGGAATTCCAATATTGTAAGTTTATGAACAGCTGTGCACTATGCAGCCTAAGTCTCTTTGTTAGCAAAAGTGTCTTCCTTCTTCCTCCTGGCTCTGGACCCAATTGCGTATTTTTTGGATTCTAGTTCCAGTCAGCTTTTTTTTTTTTTTCTCGTTGTCTTTTTTTTTTTTTTTTTTTTTTTTTTTTTCCTTTTTTTTTTTTTTCTCCCACAAGAAGTTTGACACTGTTCTAGGATGAATATCTTGGGGAGACATGGCACATAGATTAACCTTTCTACTTTTATAAGTGAAGTACCATCTTCAGTGATCTCTGCTGTGTTGAGTCAAATGGCAGTCCACTGTCTTCTGAAGGGTTTGCAATATAATTGTGAATGCACAGGAGATCAGTCAGACCTGCCAGTGCTGGTAGACATGGAAGAGGCCAACAGCCCACTGCAGGGTACTGCTACTAAACCTCAGCTGCAACAGGAGTACACCTCCAAACTGATACCGAGATTGTCTCCTGTGAAAACAACTGTCCAACAAATTTGACAACTTCTTATACTTCCTCATGTTCAATTTTAACAGCGACTGTCAGACACCACAACCTGCTATGTCTCTCAGGGTATAATCTATTTTACTGTCAAGAAAGGTTTAAAATTACTTCTTCTAATTGTCTGCAGAGTCTGGTGCTCCTGTCCTTTTTTCTTAACCAAACTATTAACAATATTGCCAATTTCCTTCATGTTTGAATAGTTCAATAAAGGTATGACCTGGGATAAAATCTTTTCTTCCCTGGACATAGTGCTACACATGGATCAGCTTTTACTTTCTGTCCTCCTCATGTTTGGTACCATAGTAATTTGTGTCCTTTCTGAGTGCCACAGAATCATAGGCTGGGTGAAGTTGGAAGGGACCTCTGGAGATCATCTCGTCCGAGAGATCTGGAGACAAACTAAAATATAGGAGGTTCCCTCTGAACATCAGGAACTATATTTTTACTGTGAGGGGGACTAGCACTGAAATAGGTTGCCCACAGAGGTTATGGAGTCTCTTTGGTGGCATTCAAAAACTCTTTGGTCTTGGTCCTGGGTAACCAGGTCTCGTGACCCTGCTTGAGCTAGTTCACTTTCCAGTGCATGCCCATGACTTGCATCATTTCTAGACCATTTCTAGACCAATCTGAGAGCAATTTCTTCAGCTTCATTAGGCACGGGTGTTTGGTCATTAATATATGCCTTCACACCTTGTCATTTATTTTTGCTACAATTATGAACTAAGAAAATAAGCTGTCCTTATGCATTTTTATGCATTTTATTCATTTTATGCATTTAGTTGGGATGTTCTGACATCAGGCCAAAAACCAGTCTATCCAAGTTTTCTTGCTATTACCGCAAAGACTTTTGTAACACTTCGTTTCAGCCTTTCCAGACATTTTGTATTTATTGTTTAACAAAATTATTCAATTATATGCCATTTTTCTTACTTCTCTTTATGGCAATAAAAATACAAGAATATTTGGATTGTATGAAGCTCTTCCACTATTTGTTCCACGTTACTATAGATGGGTACCAGCTCACAACACATCTTTTTGATTCTTCAGTTACTATCCTGACCAGAAAGAAAAGTTAAATTGACTTTTAAAATTGGGTAGAATCAAATTTTGAAGAAGGAAGGTGACAGCATATGTTTGATGTTGCTAGTGGTTCATAAGCATCCAAACTCTATTGAAACACAAGAGAAGAAGATGGTTTCCTGGCCTACAGCAAGCATTTTTCCAGCAGTCTTCTAACTCATTCTCCATATTTCTAAATTTAGACTGATTCTATCTTACAGCCTCAGCTCCAATCTGTCCTTTTTCCACCTCAGTGTGTATCACACACACCAAATATCCTTCACAGTGATTATGCTAACTACTGAATGCCATTACACCTTCTTTATTAGGCAAAGTGTGTAGTGAACTGTCTTCCATAGCTATTTTACATGAAAAGAAATGATTTAGTAATGTGTGTCTTAGTCCTTCAATCTTATACACTTCATTGTTTATACAGCAAAACGCTAATGCAGAAAAGTTAACAAACACAGTTCTAATTCCTTTGCCATTTTAAATAAGCATTGTTTATTGACTGAATGATATTTCTCAAGCACAACATTATAATCTGAAATCTTTTTTACCCCATAAACTTACAAGCAAAATGTCAGATGTTTCCAGGAGGTATCAACCAAAGTTTTCTGTTTTCAGCAGAATTCTATGTTGTTGAACAAAATGGATGTTGTACTTCATGCAAAATATCAAATATTAGAGAGGGAATGACTGTAAGGAGCTCAGTGGTAAAACTGGCATATCAACAATCATTCCACTTAGGGTATTTGTTAGAATGACTACTTCAATCAAGCAGCCCAAAGTGCAATAATCCAGCTGATTGATGCTAACAGCCTGTTCAAAAGAAACGACAGCTACTTCACACTTCATACCTTCTAAAGCACAGAAGTCTCAGCTTCATAAGGGTGTGGGGCAGCAGAACCTGACTCTGAATTTATTGAATTCATGATGTGATTGATATATCGTCTGGGAATGTCTGTCAGCTTTATCTGGAGCTTCAGATTTTGATGGAGTTCAAAGACAGTTGGTTTGACTGAGCAAGCTCAGCTTCACCTATGCCTGCATTTCAGTGTTTCATATGCATGAATCTGGGAACATTCCATTATTGGAATAAAGACTGTCATCTATCCTCTGTATCTCTTCCAGGACACCTCTTTACATGTCTGGTATGTATAGTCACTGAATTTTCCACATGGCAACCTATAAGGGATATGGTTTAGCTGGAGAAAGTTCAGAGAACAGGGCTAGTGAAAGACAACCAACATTTACTAGAAGAAAGAAAAAAATGGAATTGTTTTCTTTAGAAAGTCAGGACTAATGAGATATTTATTGTTGTTTTCAAATATTTAAGAGGTAGTCATGTGATGATAAAGCGGATAAACATCTATGCCTACCATGAGTAACAACAACATTAGTGTTTTCAATTATAGCAGTAGAGCTTTATTACCTCTACTAACATTGTCCAGCATTGGAAAATAAAAGCTTTCTTGTAATAAGAACACTGAAGAACAGGAATGCTGTCGATCAAAGTCAGAACCCCCACCCCAGAAGATTTTAAGCATTTGTTGGATAGGTAGCTTTCAAAAATTAAATCCATTTCATGTACACCTACTTTATGATCTCATGTACATCTTCATGTATACTTTCATGTATGCTGTCCTTTATCTGTGCTCTGTTGCACTGTATTTTCTATGATCAAATCCTCCTTTTTAAGACAGGTTCAGAGAATTTTTTCAGGCAGCCCAATCTACTCCAGAAGGGACTTAGATATCTGTCTATCACTTTTGATGTACTTCTAACTTTAAAATTTTCAGATAATGCAAGGAGCATTTCAGTTGAAGATTCATTGTTTGATGTTTAAGTCATGGATTTTTCTATGGCTCTGAAATGCAATTGCAGCCTCTTCAATATACTCCATTTATTCTCTCTTGACATTTCCATTGATTGTGTAGAAAAAGATAGCTTTGGAGTTGCAGCTAATGACTCTATTTTGCTACATAGATACAAAATCTAGAAGGGATTGTGTGATAAGTGGATTTTAGCACTGTTTATTAGTGTCAGGCCACAGAATTTTGATTATGCCTGTTTTAGTTCTTATCTTTCTTGCCAGATTTTTTGCTGCACAAGATTCAAATATATCTCTACTGAAAGTCTTATGAAAGAGAATACTGATAGAAAATTAAATAACAGTTTATGGACTTTTCTGATATGAAAATCCCAAGCTGCCAAGATTCATCTGAATCAGTTCTGGGAAAAGAGCAAGGCTGCAATAATATAATATTTTTCTAGTTTGCTTGATTATTTATCTCATTAACAAATAATTTGCTCTAGACCCTGGAATGATGATTACAAAGTACAGTCAGCTGCTGTCATGGTTTAACTCCAATCAGCAACTAATTCCCACACAACTGCTCCCTCACTTGCCCCTAGTGAAATGGAGCAGAAAATCCAAAGAGTTGAAGTGAGTAAACCCATGGGTTGAGATAAAGACAGTTTAACAGGTGAAGTAAAAGCTGTGCACACAAGCAAAGGAAAACAAGAATTCATTCCCCACTTCCCATGGGCAGGCAGGTGTTCAGCCATCTCCAGAACAGCAGGGCTCCATCATACATAATGGTGACTTGGGAAAACAAACACCATCATTCCAAACATCCCCCCCTTTCCCTCTTCTCTTCCCAGCCTTATCTGTGAGCATGATACCTTATGGTAAGGAATATCTATTGGGTCAGTTAGAGTCAGCTGCTCCAGCTGTTCCCTCCTGACTCCTTGTGCACACCCAGCCTTCTGTGGGATGGGCTGAGGAGCAGCAAAGACTTAAAAGTGCTGCTCAGCAATAACAAAAACATCCCTGTCTTATCAATGCTGTTTCCAATACAAATCCAAAACACAAGCCTCATAGCAGATACTATGAAGAAAATCAACCCTATCCCAGCCAAAACCAGTACAACCAGTTTATCACTCTTCACTAATATAAGTTAAACTGTAATTTTGCTGAAGGGCAGAAGAATGCTTCATTTCAGAAGAGCAAGTTTTCTGCAGTACCTTACATAGCTTATTAAAATCTCTCAGTCTACATATCTTTCAAAATTTTCCCTTATGCTTAACCTCTCTTTTTACCACTGTAAGCCATGTACAATTCTCTGTTCTTCATGGTGGGGTGGAAGAACAGAGAAATTTTAACCTACGTAAGCTCCATTCTTTTCCCAACTCTTCCAAATATTTGAGAAACTTAGAAGAAGTAAGAAAAGGGCATTAGCACAATTTTTAACACTAAACAGAGAAGTTGGAACAAACATCTAACTGTCCCACATGATAAAAAACCCCACACAATACCCAACTCCAAGTACATAACAATATATGCAAGTAACTTAAGAGTCGTATATTTTTCTGCTAAAAAAATGCATAGATTAGCCAAGGACTGATTTTCCAAGGCAAGCAGCTCTACAAGACATGTTTTCTGAATGATCAATATATTATTGCTTATTCAGTAAGTGATGAACCTTGGCTGCTTCATAGAGCATTATCTTCCCTGCTTCCTAACACAGAGAAGGGCCATGAGCAGCAGATATTTGTGACCCAAATGCAATCCACAGTGGCCATTACCATATTCTCCCTAGTGGCTGAAATATTCCTGTATGTCACTGTTACAAGGGACTGAAAAGATACTTCAGGATATGCTCTTTACTAAGAGCACACTCTTCTTCCCTGTTTCTGGCACATTTCTCTGGCTTCTGACATTGAAATCATGAAGCAGATCTGAAGGAAGAGCTCATGTCTCTGCCTAGTAATTTTCTTTCCCCTCAGACGCCACATAAAGTTAGGTTGTCTGCCCTTAAAAGCCTACAAAGAAGGAGATGATGCTTAGAGTGTGAGGAATCTCTTCCTGGTTTTCATAGAGGAGTGAACTAATTAAGCTGTGTAAAAACAACTGCACCAGGTCAACTCAAAGGTCCTTTTAGTCCAGAATTTTATCTCCAACAGCTATAAACACAAGAGTGTAATAACAAGACAAACACACTGTAGTAGTAATGTACTTCTTTAAACTACAGTCACTGGCTGGAAAGAATTTTGGCTTAGGAAATCACTGAGCCAGAGCTGCTTAATGATTTTGGGGTTTTTTTTGGTAATGTACAACCTAAGACTCAGTTGCATGAGCGTAGATTCTGCGCAGAAAACTGAAAGCCTACTGAAGTTATTATTGAAACAGCCTCAGAGTTAATTCAAGGTTCAGTGTTGCAGTTTATGTTGTAATGATTATCACTTGAAATGCTTCAAAGGTGTTCAATTAAGGTTCAGATTTTATATCCCATTACATCTGTCTCCATCACTATCACTTTGCTGCTGTGGCTCTTAATAAACTTCAATATGCTCTGAATTGGGCTCAGGAAAACATTCAAGTTATAACTTTTGGGAATTACTGCCAGGAGTAAATCAAAGATTAATTAAAAATTATTATAGAGTAGGATTTTCTTCCTCCCACTACTTAAAAAAAGCATACATTCCTCTTTTTTCCAACATGCTTGTCTAAAATTAGTGACTTTGTTTTAGGAATGTTTTCATTTTCAAGTGGGCAAAAATTATTTTGTAAAAGAAAAAATAAAAAATTGGAAAATCATTATTTCAAAAAAGAAACTCTTGCAAAAATTATGTGTTCTTTTTCTAATCTCTTGAAAGAAAAGCATTTTCTTCTTGAGAAAGAGAAAAAGATTATCTTCTTCCTGTCCAGCTTTCTTTCATATATTACTTTCTGATTCAAACCATATGCAAAGAGAAAAAGCCAACATTGTTTGCTATGTATAATGTAGCATGTATAATGACAAGAATTGTTAATGAAATAATTATACACCAATATAACAGGTGTTAAAAGTAAGAAAAAACATATTTTTTTAAATTATTGCTTGTCTGCTTCTAAAAAATCATTCTTTAATTAACATTGACCTAACACCCTCATTTTGCAGATGCATATTTGCCATTTTCTTCTTTATTTTGATTTGCCTGATTAGTCTCTGCCTCAGGTAAAAATCAACCACATTAGATGGTTGTGTTCTGCCATGAGTAAGAAGCTAGGAATATATCAAATGGATTAGATGATGCAGCAGACTAATACTTTCTGTAACTTCAATATAAAGATTTTGGAGCATCTCTGCACCATACTCTAAAGATATTAAAATGATATCACAGAGTTTTGCTTGTTAGCTACTGGATAGACAGCTGAAGCAACTAAAGAGACAATAACATGGAATAATCTATTTAGTACAACTGGCCTGTTGTTAATATATCTGATGCATTTCCTCGATGTGAAAAAATTTAGATGCAATGGAGATAACAAACATATTCATTCATTTTCAGATATGCATTTACGATGTCTGAAGACCTCTGAATAGAGACATAACTCAGAGAGGCAACTGCATAAATTACCAGTTTAGAAAAAGTACTCAGCTAGCCCACTTTGTAAAATATCCAAGTGAATGAAACACCTGAGCAAATTTTGGAATGCTCTGGGCTGAGAGCTGGTAACCAAGCCACGTTATGAGATGGCTTTAGCAGTTAGTCTATGATTTCTGTTTCTTCTCATCCTAGCATGGCTCCCCTTGGATGGCTTCAGTTAATAAGCTGTGATTTTAGACTTTCAGGAAAAAAAAATAAAAGATCAAAGAATAAGGATATTTTAATTTTAGTTGCTTAAAAAATACTGAAATCATTGTTAAAGGGTAAGGACATGAATACTATGTTTAACTAGAGCTATCAGGAACAGCTTTAGAATACAAACCTTAGTTTTCCCGTCCTGAAATACCCAAGAACTTATTTAACCTTAAGGTGGTATGTCAAGAGGAAAAAAATGTACATTTTTAGGGCTCCAGAGAGGAAATAAAAGTCACATGTTGTGGAGGCCCCTGAGGGCAACATGGAGGGAATGGCAATTCCAGCACTTCCCTGGAGAGCCTCTAAGTCCTAACACAATTAGCCAATCCCTGGCTAGTNCATGTCTTTGCAAAGCTTCAGCTGTTTTGATTAGAGAAAGGTTTCTTTCTAAGGAAGCTATTAACTAGAAGAGTTTAAAAATGTTATCTTAAGATTCAGAAAAAAGGCAGTTGTACCTCAGTGAGCTTTGGCACTTGATTTCTGGCTGCTTTTAAAGGGATGCAGAGGGGTTAATTGGCTTTCTGCAAAAATGCAGAAGGATATGCTGACAGATCCAAGTATTATTGTGAAGACCAGATAAGGAAATACACATGCACACACACAGTTCGTGGAAGCACTGTCAGCTAAACCAACAAGCATTTAAGTTGTGCGTTCACAAGATGCCTAAAACCCTGTAAAAACACCATACAAACCTTAGAGGAGGAAAAGTCAGCCTGATGACAGTGGCTTGCTCATTTTATGGGTACACTGAATAGAAAACTGGGATCCTCCTCCAAAGAAAGCTTGGAAGAGCATGAAAGGTTTCTAAGATATTCTAGGAGAAATGTAAAGGGAAAAACATCTACTTCATGCATTCTTTACAGGTTTGCCATTTTGCAGCAGATACCTGGGATGAGAGCCTGCAAGCCTCAGTGATTATGGAGCTGTTCCAGCCTGAGACTTTGGGATATAAGAGTTAGGAAGTTTGTCAGTGCTGTTTTCAGTTGTGGATTATGTCAGTCCTAGACCAACCATGTGAACGGGGTCCAGAACAAAACAGCCCTAACAGCAGTTGTAAAAAACCTTCTGAGGGGACACTGAATGTGCAGCAAGTCTGGTGACTTTCTGTGCATGCAAGATTTCTTCACCAGACTCCAAAAGCACCACGATCCTCCCTGGCACTGTCGGCCCCACCACCAGTTTGTCATTGCAGAGCTAGATTTGTCCAGATATACATGCACTAAGGATATGATCTCTGCTACTTCTGCCACATTGAGAGGGAAATAAAGGGCAATGTCAATGGTGGCTTATCTCTCCCACAAGAACAGAGACCGAGACAGCATCCTTGGCATTCTAGTAACAGAAAGAACACACAGTGCATCACTCTGACACTCAAGTCCAATAAGCATATCTTTCTTGGGTTTATCTAAGTTCATTGCCAGTTCTGCTCTCTGCACTTTTATGAGCTCGTCACTTCATATTGGCACTGGTTTTATACCCACCCTGTCTGATGCCATCCATCAAACATGCAACAGAGACACTTCTTGTTTTCAAGTCTTTCCTTTACACTCATTTTAAACCCAGCAAGGGGCAGCCAGGCCTCACGATTCCTGCTTCAAATTATACAGTTTACTTCAAATAAGCTGGCAGTGAAGTTCTGAACATGCCCTTCAGCGACAGACATTGCTGCAGAAAGGACTGCACCCATTTCAAACTGTGAGTGAAAACAGATTTCAGATGCTTGGTCTCTCATGAACAAAATCATCATCATTTATAGTCCCCTGGCACAGCTGAGTCAATGTGCATAGCTGAGTGCTAGAGATGCATGTGAACAGATTATGGCACTTGATCAGGGTTAGAAAAATGTAATCCAGCCATCTGATACCAAGGCAGGCTTAAAAAAGTTGTAACCAAAAAATAATACATTTAATTAGACCACTCAGAGTGAAAACCAATGGAGTGAAGGCACTGGTTGAAGTGACCTAAGATTAAAGCACTGAGTCAACACTTCATTTCTATTTAATTTTTATGGAAATTTTGCTGAATAGTGAAATTACTTCAAGAGACACATAAAAAGAAAGGAAAACAACAGAAGAAAGCAGAAATATAGGCAACAGGTAAATCCACAGTCTGGCCCTCTTAGGGAATCTCATGGATATTTTTCACCCTTCGTTTGGCAAGAAAACATTTTTCTCATTATGCAGGGGAAGACTGGCACTTTACTGTCCCAAATTTCTTACCAGTTAGTGTGCCTGACTGCTCAGAGAAGTAAACATGTCAATTAAAAACCAACTCAGGGCAATACCAATTTCTTTCTGCTTCTGCTACTCTTTCTAAAGAGAGGGATATACCACATTTTGCAAAGTTCACAAAGGATCTGCTATTAATTTCAGACAGCTACTATAATGACAAGTATAAATGTCCTGTGAGAAAAGGACATTGGCCGTATGAAATATTATATTTGAAAATCTTTTTGAGATTGACCTGGCTTTCAGTTAGTGACAGCTTTAATCATAATGGAGGCTTTGTGACAGTCTTCAAAGTTAAACGACTCATGAGACACACACATTAATCGTGGAGAAGAAAGGCTATTAGTCCTGCTTTTCAAAAACTTTCAAATCTGACCAAACTCCTATCTACCTTAGGAAAAAACCTCCTTCCTAGTGAACCCTAATAATAGCAAGGATAATCCAGACCATGATTTACAGGAAAATGTAAATTTACTAATGTAGAGTTCTAATCCCACAAAAAAATTCCAGATTCTCTGTCAAGAGCAGTGATTTTACTCCTATTATGCAATTCTACATTTGAAGCAGTATTGCTGTTCCAAATGAATTGCTTATTTCTTCCTTAGTGGTTTCACCTTTTGGCCCTCATCCTAACACAGAATTGCAATTTGCAGGTTAAAAATAATGCTGCGGGAAGTTTCACTCTAAATGAAATAACCCACTATTATTTAAAATTCACCCAAGAAAATGTATGCATGTCATATACATTAAAAAATTTAAACCTGAATAAATAATGTGACATGAACATACAACATCTTAAAATTTCTTCATATCATCTGAGGGATTTTGCAGCTTCTTTAAAATAAGTCCTAAACAAGGAGATGTAGCTTTACTTTTAATACAGTTTGAGATTTGTCACTGAGTTTAATAAAAGCAGGACTTAAATCTATAAACAGTATTCAAACACAATGAGAGAAGGCAGACATCTAACCATGCAGCTGACTCATCTCAAAAAAATGATATATGATTTAGAAACTAATAATCATCTGTCTTCACACCCTTTCTTGAAAATAATGCAATTTGAAGGAATTTTATCCAAATATCACTACTCTGGAAACCATCATGAAAAGTGTTCTGAAAGCATGACATCAGAATACGTGTCTGAAAGTCCACAGAAATATTCTATGGAAGATATACTGAGCAGCAACTTTAAGGACAGGCTTAACATTTAAGTTGTCTATTAAATGTAAAGGAATACAGACTAGAATGCTAGCAAAAATCTCCAAAATCAAAAACAAAACAAAAAAAGCAACAATGTTACCATAGTACAACACATTTAAAAGATTAAATTCAGCAATGGTATTGCAGCCCTAATGGTTCAGTGGGTAGGGTAGAAAACTGAAAACTCCTTCATGGAGAGAAAACAGCAGTTTCATTGACTCTCAAAGGAGTTCACATTATCAGGACAAGGAAGGCACATGACTATATAGAGAATTAAAACCCAAAGGTTGTTGGGGCTTTTCCTGAATAATTTGAAAAATGAATAAAACTTTTCAAAGCTTTTATAAATTCTATGGCACAAATTTTGGCCAGGAAGGAAGTAATTTCTCATCTCCTGATATAGTTTTATGACAGTGACTTTTACAGGAGCACAGAGCAATGAAAAGTGATTGTCACAACCTAGGCAGATATGCTGACCTAAAATAGAAAGGGATCTCATTTATAAAATAAAGTGCTGTCTGAGTAGCTGTCAGCAATCTGCAGAGACAACTAAGTCACACTGATGTGTGTTGCTGAATGATGGGTAGAAAGAGAATAAATAGGGTCTAGGAAGGGGGAGCTTCTGCAGCTGAGTGAGGCAGGGATGGAGATGGGATATGGTGGCCCCTGCACTAGAAGGAAAAGATGCAATGCCACAGCACAGCAGATGATATTCTGGTTTCAGAACTCTATGCCTTCCACTTAATTTTCTTGTATTTCATACACAGAGGGGTCTCTGGGTCATAGAACCCTGGGGTGTGTTTGAAAACCCTGTCATGTATAAGTTAGAAGGCAGATATACACAACAGCACGACATTCCCAAAGCACTGATTTTTAATTTCACAGCCCCAATCACATCCTTCAGACCAGTGGTCTGTTTAGGGTTTCTGAGCATCATGAAACCCTAGGTCCATGCCAAGTACTCAACAGGGACGTAAAGAATGGCACAGAGGTCATTGGTCTGAAACGCTGCAATACCTCCTTTGAGATATCACACAGAGGAAATACTGCAGTCCTTTAACAAAAATACCCTCCAAATTATTTTGGGGAGAAATTCAAGGCAGTGAATCTGACTGCCCAATCTCATGTTGATCTAGGCTGTTTGACAGTTTTCAATTCTTTCAGTTCTGCCTATCTTTCTTCCAAGCAGTCAGGTTTTTTCTAGGTTGATCACTTTGTCCCTTTGCTTTACTGTCTTCTACATAGTAGTATGAGTACAAAGGAGGGAAAAACAAGACCTGTTTCACTGTAATATTTTTCATTTGATGATTGCTGTATATGTTTATGTGAATGAAACTGAAATGGGAATAAAATTGAGTGTGTTCTGTTTTATTTTATAGAAAAGTCCTAAAAATAACAGAAGGGATCATTTTCCAGTTGACATAGCAAGTCAGAGCCAGAGATCTCAGGTTCTCAGATGTGAACCTTCACACACCTCAGAAAGAATGATTTTCCAAAAGTAGGCTCCAATGCCTGTTTGCAAAATCAAATGAACAACAGCAAGGTAAGGTCTTTTGCTTTCCCTCAAATTGAAATATTGCAATAACTGGGCATTTTTAAAAGACTTAACACAGATTTCTATTGCAGTTGTTAAATAACATCCTTCCCCAACATGCATTCCAGTGTGGCATATGAGAAAC
Organism: Illadopsis cleaveri; assembly: GCA_013399915.1. Lineage (NCBI taxonomy): Eukaryota > Metazoa > Chordata > Aves > Passeriformes > Timaliidae > Illadopsis > Illadopsis cleaveri. The sequence goes on from VXBB01024301.1 coordinate 445,754, forward strand.
AGACGAAGACATAAGGGCATATATTGTAACAAATACAGTGTATGGAGCTGTAAAGACACAGGTATTTTCATGTCATCTCAGGAGCAGTACCAACATTTCTCGCTGCAATATAAACAGATAACTTCTGTAATAATAATAAAATTTCAAGATGTTTCTATTCTAAAAAAAACAAATATGCAAGATGGAATTTCCTTGTGTATAACATCTGGTAGAAATAATCATGCAGCGTGAACATGTCAAAAAGGTCCAAGGGTTGAGTCTCTTGCACATCCATTTCCTGAAGCAGTAGGATCAAGACAAGGACCAACAGTCAAAATGAGCTTCAAAAACATCTCTCCTGTTAAAAGTGACTGGCTGGTGAAGCACTATAGTATCATTCTTTACTGACGACTCCATTTACAAAATGAGGAAGTATCCCAACATTCCAGTAAAATACCAGATAAAGAAGTTTGCAAGGGTATTTTATCTAACAACAACAACAACAACAACAACAAATTGTCCACCCCCAGCCAAAGTAGTTGGCAACTTCAAGGATTTTTATAATATAAACATTCCACAGGCAGTATAATTCCAAATGCATTTTTTAAAAATAACATTACTCTGGTTTTGTAGCAAGAGGACTCTGGCAAGTAATATAAAGTTTCTGCAGTGCTCTACAGTCTATGTTGCTCCTAAGTAATAGAAATATAATGTGTTTGGGTTTTTTTCTGTGTAGCTGTGTACTGAAAGTGAAGAAATCTGTAATCTAGCAGCTATTAGAGATCTATAATTATACACTATATAGTCTAGGATGGCAGATTTTACCATTACTCTAGTCCAATACGAAGTTAAATAAAACAAATTTTTTATTTAGAATCATTATACTGTTTCACAGCAACAAGGATCAGTTTTATACTTTTAGCTGGGTGAAATTGCTTTTGTGTTTGTTTGTTGGTTTTTTTGGGTTTTTTTTTTTAAGATATTAGGAAGTCTCAAAAGCACTAACAGAAATGAACAGTAGCTTAGCTATGCAAGACCCGTTATCTGACCTTCAAGACTGAAAACAAAAAGGCACCAACAGCTTGGGGTGCCCATGCTGATCTCAAAACATCCTGAAGATATAAGGATGTGGCATCTTTTGTTTTAGTGAAGAACTGGAAGTTAATATTCAAAGCAAAAGCTCTAATAGGCATGTTCTTTCACATTACCTAAACTGAAGGCAAATGATGACCTTGCCCTGGGGCATGAGTAACATTCTTTTTTCCTAAGATGAAAATAAAAAAGGTATTGCCAGCTTTACTTTCCAGAAGAGAATGATCAGTAACTGCTGAAAACCTTCCCGTCTACACCTGTGAAATAAAGTAGGTGAGGAAGCAGTCAATGGCAAAGCCCTTCAGAAAAGCTACCAGCAAATGAAATGTGTGGGAAGGAAAGAAGTGGGCCTGTGATTTCTCATTCGTTCAGCCTTTCAAACATGTAGGCTGCTGTTTAAGGTAGAACAGAGACAAACAGCTAGTTAGACATCCCCTTCATAGCTAGGCTCATTTTGAAGACCAGTTCTTAGATCAAAACCAAGGATAACAAAACAGGAATAGCTGCTCACAGAACCAAGACACACCCTGCCTCAGCCTTTTGTCTTCTCTGTGGAAGAGAGAGGGCATAAGCACAAGGGACTCATGCCAGTGGCCCCCACTTTGTGCTTCCTCCCAGGTGCATCAAGGTGTGGCATCACAGCTTCCTTCCTGCTAACTCACTGAATGTGCTGGTGCAGCTGGTTGGCTTGAGCTGCATCCCACCACCATGCTGCTCCTTTCTATCACATCAACAGAGCAAGGGAAGAGCCTGTGGCACTGCACTTCAGCTACATATTTACAGTCCAACAGGATCCTGTTAAAAAGCATACTGGACTACTATGAGACATTTTGATCTCAATGTTCTAATACACTTTTCCATGTGAACTTGCACATACCTTGATTTCCAATAGCCTGGAGTAACCTCAGAATTGCACTAAAGGCTGAGTCAGGAGCTTCCTGGGGACAAGGGTGTCATTGTAGAGAGTGACTGGTTTTTCTATGGAAAAGTAGTTCTGCAGATGGGAGGAAACCATCCCTTTACTCATTCTCATCACATGGTGACTGAAGAAACAAAAATTATATTACTTGGCTTCTTACTTCCACAGCCTACACAAGTGCAAGATTCCCCAGTTATTATCACATCCCAACCATGCAAAAAGTTTAATTTTTTATTTTTCATAGATAAAAGATATAGACCTCCTACCCCGTACCATTCTAGATTAAAAGGCAGTTTTGGGAAAGTTCTAACATTATTTCTTGTCATCCACTCAGCTATGCAACTTTTCCTTTTGGATTTAAGCTTCATTTGAGGGATGGCTTCTTTTTTTTTTTTCCTATTAAGCATAAGAGGTGTTCAAAGATAAAAAAAAATACAAAGATCTTCTTAGAAAAATACTGTCAAGGCTGACTAAAGTCCAATTAGATGGAGAGCCATTTGTTGCCCTTCCTTGAATCCAGAGAAACTATAGTAATATGGAGAGATTTTCTCTGGAAAGATGCAAATGTCATTTAGTCACCAGGCCTCATTTTGTTTAGTGCTCATCTCTGTTCTGTATGATACTCCCCAGGCTGCTCACTCAAATTATCCAGTGGAGCAGCTTATCCTGTGGAACAGCAAGAGTATTAAAATTCTGGGGTTTTCTATGTCTCCCAAACCCTGCCAGCTCAGAAAACCTCTCAGCACACAGGCAAAATAAAAGCCAAATACAAAGCACACATCTGTGGGCTCTCAGGAAAAATCAGTCTCCCCTGTTGCTATTCTTGTGTGCTCCTTGGACAGCAATTTCTAAATTAAGTAGCCACTACATGAAAATTAAAGCCAGTTCTAAGAGCTACAGAAAACAATAGGCTTAAGTGATATTGCTTATAGAGGGAATGCTATAGTGCTAGCAACCCAGAGTACTTGGGATCTCTCTTGGTTCTGTCTATATAAACTCTGTGATCTTGGGCATGTCCCTACTCATTCTGGGGATAGCTCTTCCACACTATTTAGACAGCAAACCTTCTAGCAAAGTCCCATCCCATAACAAATTTGTACAAGGTCCAGCCCAGCAGAGTTACATCTCTGCAAAATGCTGGCAATCATCTCTGATTGAAAAAAATAAGCATCTGCTTTCAAAGTACCTAAGTCAGACTTCAACTTTTTTTGCTCCTTAGAATGTGAGAGTGTGACAACTAAGGTACTTTTTTAACAGTGGTATAAAGGAGTGGAAGACTTGGCTGAAACAAGGAGGTGAGATCCTAGCAGGTTCCTCACAGGAGGAATACTCCAAGCAAGCTCCAGTGTACTGCAATATCTCCCACACAGTAGGCATGACAGGGAATAAAAGACGGCATAAGAAGGCATGAAAGAATGCATGAGTATCTAAAATTCTGACCAGAGACTCTCAGATTGAATACATGAGATTTATCAAGTGTCAGTGCAGTCAGTGGACTGCATGTCACCAGATGCTGTCAAACTGGGGCTATTGTTTTCATGAGCTTAGGCCAGTGTAAATAGATTTAATGTGTATCATTGTCTCTCTCCACAAGCTGAGGACCTGACCTGACCTGACCAGACCAGAAAAAGAGCTGTGAGGAGAATGTAACTCTCAAATAATGAATTTATTGCATTGATTTAAATGAATTACATAGGCATACATTTGCACACATATAAGGCCAGATGCCTCACTTTCCCAAATGGTAAATGGTGTAGCTGCACTTACATAAAGCAAGCATAACTGGAAATCAGAAGAACCAAACTGCTCAATTTACAGTTGTATTTATTTTTGCTGATTTCCTTGAAAGCAAAGCAACTCTTGTCAGACTATGGTCTCGGGTCATAGATGTTATATAAATAGGAGGCGAGTATGCGCCAATCAGTGGACAGTCTGTGGCTGCCATCTGGTGGGAAAATGTAAAAATTACATACGGAAAATAAATATTCCCATCTCTCGATCATGCTCTTCAAAACTGCATTTTTAAGGAATATGTGTGTATTATCAGTTTCTTTTATTCCGAGGTTAGTAACATGTACAAGCTATTCCAAAATTCATTATTCACACATGCAAGTTCTCAGGACTTTAATTCTCCTATTTTACCTTTTGCTTCTAGAAATCATCAATTACTGTGTTCTCCCTCCCTGTCCCTCATGCAACTTATGCTCTGAACACCAGCTCTAAAAAGACTTGCTATAAAAAGCTCTAAAAAGTAGTTGCATATAGAAGAGCAAGAGATTCTCATATGGTCCTCATCCTTTGTCTAGCAGAACACCAGATCTGCAGAAACATTCCTAGATCCCACAGAATCTAAACGGCATTGTCAGACAATAACAGAAGGTGTTGATTGGTTGTGATGTCCAGGAGGCTCATATTGAAGAGGTCAAGAGCACCAGAAGAGGGGAAGATAAGCACATTGTGAGGAAGTCCAATGACTGAGGTTTAATGCTACTCAGGATGCAATTCTATAAAATGTATGTATGATAGATTGTTCACTTTCACTTCCCCATTGAAACCTTATTAATTTAGGGCTGTTCCATTTACATTTTCACAACAGCATTAATTCTCCCAAGCTTCCCTATTTCTGTGCTGTCTTTTCAAATAACTTTGGCTTGTTCCGGCAGAAGAACAAGTTGCTATTGGAAACATTTCTTTTTTAACCCTCTTCTGTAGGACTGTCTGAAGGATTCACCCTGGGGTTCAGAATGTAGAACAACATTTCTCCAAGGACTCAGTGAAATACTGTAAGTAGGTCCGACTGCCTTATTTAAACTCTTCAGGTGAGGGAGAAATGGTTACACATTTTGATAAAATACTCATGTAAAACCTTCAGTCAAACGTGTATGGGTACAGTGCCATATTTCACAGGCATTCCTACAAATGCATAGCACCAGTCTCACCTGAGGATGCAGGTGTGCCTCTATAACACAAAGCACATGAAATCTCACATATGTTCCACATATGAAAACTAATGTAATTTTATTCCAATGATCACATTTATAGATTCAGATGCTAAATGTAGAGAATCTTCACAGCTCCTTCTTAGCATCTAAGAAATTTTCACTAAATTCTCATCAACTTGTATATTTTAGTAGTCTTTTAGCAATAAAACCTAAAGTCTACATCAATTTCACTGACCAACATCAGCTGCTGATGGGACATACTGAACTGATCTCCATATATACCTACTGCCATACATCTTTTCACTTCAGTCTTCCACCATGGAGGTGCAGGAAATGTGTTTGGTTTGCATTTCTCACATCTGTGAAGAGATCTTTCTTCATGATAATAATATTCAGTAACAAAAACAGACTAAGATATGAATGGGACCTGATCTCTTGTGCCTGCCATTCACACAGAAAGAAACAAAAAGGTAGAAATGGCAGGTCTCCTCAGAGTCACTGTTTTCATTTACCTTCTACTTGAAGGTTCAGAGGTAGATGTAATTTTAACTGAACCACAGAGGCATAGGAATTATTAAGGTATCTCTTAACAAGAGAAGAAGAAAAGGCATTTACAACTGAAGTAAGGAATCTTGTAGTGAATGAGGGAAGGAGTGGACCCCATAGAACCAGTTCCATTCACCCTGAAAACTGCAAGAATCTCATTTCAGTCAATTTAGTTTAGTGCTTGTTTCAAGTTCCACTAGAATGATGCATTTTCAACATTAAAAGGCTCAGCAGAAGAGGGTTTTCCTTACACTGCTGTGTAGGACAGACTGAGTTCTTGAAGTGAATTTCTTTATTCAAACAATATCAAATTCACTGACTGAACAAGGAAAAACAGATGTTAGCACTTCCTTTTCACATAGAGTTTCAGAGAACTGATGACTTCTCTTTAGAGGTCAGGGCGGGAGAATGCATTTTTCCCCTTACACTGCAGGACTTTCACAAGAGGTTTTTTAAAGAGTTGTTTATTTCTTGCCTTGCCTTTCTTCAGCTTCTGTCTTTAATCTGAACTCTGTCCTTTGCTCACATTTTTTTCCTACAACTGCTTATCCTTTTATTGCTCTCCCAATTGCTTTTTTTATCAGGAGGTTGAGTGCACTTCAATTTGTCGTTTGCATGGTGACCACATAAAGTTCAGGAGTCTGATTTACTTGTGTATCATTCCAATTTCATGCTGGTGCAGTTTCTTTTTAAAAGGACTAGAGAGTAAAACTGCTGTGGTTCAGGCCAACACTACAGATTTGTATGCAGTACTGAAAACCATTCAAGTATTTAGGTGTCTGTTTGTGGGGCAATTCCCAGGCCACTGGGATATTTCTCAAGGAAAGACAGTGCTTGAAATGTGCAGACAAATGGAGGGGATGAAAATCCTCCCCAATTTTTACTGACAGTAGAAATTATGATACAGTAAGTGGAACTTCCTCTGGTAGCATTTAATTTTTCTACATGCACACAGTGCATAACTATCTTTGTCAAAACAGTTGCCCATACAAAGAATGTTAGCTCATCATCTGAAAGAAGGGTGTAAATATAAGGAATACTACAGTCTGGCTTTGGAATATTGTAGTCTTGTAGCCAGGACACAGGGATGAGAAATCAGAGAACTTTGTATCTACAACAATGACCTCAGATAAGTCAGAAAAACTCTGCACTTCAGACTCTGTAAGGATTAAAAGAAGTATCATGCATAAAGTTTTTCAAACAATCCAGAAAAAATGGTGCTAAGGCCAAGTATTCTGATTTCTCTGTATAATAAAAGGAATAAAAAGAAATAAAGGAGTATGAAACCTTAAACCACAGAATTATCCTGAAAAGGACAAAAATTGAAGTAGACCTTGTAAACTTCTTGAGCAAGCACTTATTTCTTACATCTGACCACAGAAATCCCACTGAGAATTATTAGCCTCTCATTTCTGAGAAAATAAAATTCACAACAGGAAACTATTAAAAAAATAAGGTTCATATTTTGCATTACGATGTAATCACACAACAAACACAAATGTCCATAACAGCAGTGTCTATTTTTAACTTGTTTTTAAAAGTTGAAGTCACTATGTCTTGTTCACCAACAGAATTGAAATGGTTTCCTGCTTACGTCTACATTCACTAAATCCCTTCCAGATGCAATAGAAAATATTAAACAATAAGCAGCTAGGAGCAGACAAATAGCCAAAATGCATACAACAGTGATAATCACAGCAACAGAACTATTCTGTAAAATTCCAAGAATACATGCTGGCTAATTGTGACTCACCTTCAATAAGGAGTGTTATTTAACAGGCACTACAATTTAAGTCTGTGCAAATAAGCACAGAAAAAATACCTCTTTTCTTTTGCTTCTGTAGCATGAAAAAGCTAAAATATTTGTAGGCTTCAGAGCACTCCAGTGCAGCTTTGAGGAAAGCAAAAATGGTGAGGATGCTCATCTTAAGGCAGCTGCAACATGATTAAACTGCAGTTTATTGATTTCTCAGAGGCACGTATTTTGATATTAGCTATGCTCTAACATCTGAGAGAATTTCCATGCATACATAATTCTGCTCCATTCTCCTTGTCTTCCACACTGACACCCCAGTCTTTGGTGCAAGAAGAATAGGAAAATATACTTGCTGTTCTTCCAATATGGGCAAGATCAGTGTCCTGGGAAGGCAAAAACTGAACACAGGCACAGAAGAATTTCTATATATTTCTGTAAAAACTTGTTCTGAAGCCATAAAATGATTCAAGGCAATTCAGCCATGGTGGAATCAATTCTGCAATAATAACAGGCCATTTCTCTTGTCATGGTGCCATTAACACAGAGCACCTTGAGCTGATTTAACATTCTGATGCCAGAAAAGGGGCAGATACTCCCTGGATCACATTTTGTCACATATGAAGCTTGTCTGACCCCTCCACATACCAAATCAACACCATAATCCAGCAGTAAACTGAAGCTGATAGCAGTAAATACTCTTCTGTGCTATAGTGATGAAACCTAAAGAATCCATTCATAAGAAGTCCAGTGAGTACGACAATTGGAAGAGAACTGAGTTGTGAAGCCAAGAGCAGTAGTAACAGCAAAAGCTCTTCACTCAACATGAAAGGCTTTAAAATCAGCACAGCACCTTCCCTTAGCTTTATATCCCTGCATCTTGCAGCACTGGGGCTTCTGTTACAACTGGTTACAATTGCAAAGTTTCTCCCCTCTTTCTATGTGTAGCACAGACCCTTATGTGCCTTTACGCTAGCTCACGGTACCTTCCTCTCCCTTCTCTCACAGTGTACCACCCCAAAATGTTGTACTATTTGAGAAACCAAACTGCCTTCTGCAAACAGATGGATATTTACTTCTATGACCTCTGTAGAAGTTAGTGTTCCAGCATTTCATTAGAAGTCCCAGAAGATGGGAACACAGTAACACTTGGACATAGTAACAAGTATCACCATTCAAGACAGAAAGGAGTCAACAAAAGAGTGCACCTGGACAGGCAGTTACTATGGCAAATTCATTGCCCTTTTCTTTAGGTTATAAAAACTGATTCCCTTGGAGACCTTTAAGAGCTGAGAGAGGAGGAAAGAGGATACAAAAGAAATGCAGAAGAGGAAAGGAGGACAAAACTAGTGAGCCATTACAGTAGAAAAGCAGCCCTGCCCCGCTACTTTTTTGGCAGTCACCAGAGTCACAGCAGAAGGAATCTTATCACAGCAAATATTCCACAGATCTCCAAGCTCACAGCACAGGGTCAAGGACCAAACCCAACAAAGCAGGTAATAAACTTGGCTACCAAGACTTCAAATCGAGGAGGTAAGAGAAATAAGGACAAACTTTTTTTAGTAGGGTCTGTTTTGATAGGAAAAAAGGAAATTATTTTAAACTAAATAAGGGTAGATTCAGACTAGACATAAGGAAGAATTTCTTTACAGCGAGGATAGTAAAACACTGGAACTGGTTGCTCAGGAAGGTTGTGGATGTCCCATGCCTGGATAGATTAAGGCCAGGTTGGAAAGTACTCTGAGCAGCCTGGTCTAGTTGAAGATGTCGCTGCCCATGGCAGGTGGTTGGGTGAGGTGGACTTCAAAGTCCTCTTCCAGTCCAAACTACTCTGTGAACCTATGATTCTAGGATTGCTTGGTGCTTTAAGTAGGTACAGAAGCAGCATTTTGACTCCTTTATACAGAGACCTAAAGGGAGAAAAATCTTAAGCAAGCTCACATTTTCTTTCCAGTACATAGCCATATGTGGCACCTTGCAGAATGGGATGTTTCAGAAGCACTGTAGTGACTTGTGAAAATCAAAAGCAGTGTGGTTTCTAGGCACTTTCAAAGTTTTATCTATGTACTTTCTAATGCAAATAAAATGAGAAGAGTATATATATTACGGAAAAGGAAAACATGAGTTATAAACCTACTTATTGTTTGCATGCCCTATACGAATAAAAAGTGTGAAATTGATATTTTGAATTGTTTGAAAATATGAAGCTAGAATAAAGTGTAAGAAAAGGTTTCTAGGTGAAAAGCCTTCTGGGTTTCATTTCATGCTTTTCCATTGACATTTTACAACAATATATGCAATTTATTTCACTCATAAAGTATATAACAATAACTTCTATCCAAACCACTTAAAATTTAATTAGTGATTGTTTCTATAGCCCAATGGAGACTTGGAACTCATTAATTTGTTTCTTTTTTCCTTTTTTTTTTTTTTT
>VXBB01024301.1:462311-504862 GCA_013399915.1 Illadopsis cleaveri
GCCTTTCTCTATGCCAGTAACCAGTGCCTCACTGGTGCCAGCTTGTTACCCTCTTGAACCCACTGGTTCTCTCATTCACACTACCCACGTAGCTGCTGCTGCACGTGCACTGAACATGTCCAGTCTGACTTAAAAACAGATGTCAGGAACACTTTCTAGCCAGCTGTTGCTCTCATCACTTACTTGGGTATTGCTTGCTCAGAAAGGGAAGGATTCCCGAAAGGTGCCAGACAGACCAAAGAGTGAGAAAAGAGTTACAAGACATCTGTTCCTGACAAAGTGTTCCTGTGTTTCTGGGCATTTTTTGTAAAGCTGCTGCCTTATTATTGAGGTAACTGTATGACTGACAGCATGATGTTCTGGTGCTCAAGGAAGATAGATAAGTCTCCTTAGCATCTACAGGAAAATAACTGATGAATAAATATAAGATAGTATTTTATGTCCCTCAACATCTAGCTAGACAAGTAAGTTCTCTTACCATTTGTGGGACTAACACTACCATCGCTTTGCCGCCTGCATTAGGTTGTATTTGCTTATATGTGCTGAAATAAAAACAGTTCTAAAATGTAAAACAGTGAAAATCTTGTGGTGAGACCAAAGAGAAGTGGTGTGTGTCATGGGAACATTGCTCTGATGTTTTTACTTTTGTATTTTCATGTATTGTACAGGCTGGTTTGCAAAACCTACAGATAAGAAGACATCTCTGAGTACACATGAGGACATGAGGACAGCATTTATGGCTGAAATGAAAGCAGAAAACATCAAGCAGTTTCTTTAGTAAGCAGTGTGTAGACTAATCAGTTCAGACAAGAAAAAAAAAAAAAATCAAGTGGGAGCCAGCCCAATGATCACAGAATCACAGAAGTGGTTGGAAGGGACCTTAAAGATCTTCTGGTTCTAGCCCATCTGCCATGGGCAGGGACACCTTCCACTAGACCAGAGGTTGCTCAGAGCTCTGTCCAGCCTGGCCTTGAACACTTCCAGGGATGGGCCATCCACAACTTCTCTGGTAAACCTGTGCCAGTGCCTCGCCATCCTCACAGTAAAGAATTTCTTCCTAATAGCCAATCTAAACCTGACCTCTTTTAGTTTAAAGCCATTATCTCTTTTTGTATCACATGCCCTTGAAAAAGGTCCCTCTTGAGCCTTCTTGTAAGCCCCCTTCAGGTAAGTGCTATAAGGTCTCGGAGCCTTCTCCAGGCTGAACAGCCCCAACTCTCTCAGCCTTTCTTCTCAGGAGAGATGCTCCAACCCTCTGATCATTTCCATGGCGTCCTCTGGGGCTCCATCAGGTCCTTGTCCTTCTTGTGTTGGGTCTCAGAGCTGAGCACAGCAGTGCAGCTGGGGTCTCGTGAAGCAGAGTAGAGGAGCAGAATCGCTTTTCCATCTTGTTGGTCATGCTTCAAACAATTAAAAAAAATGGAACATGAAAATATAGATGTTTTAAAGTCTATTAAAATTTAATCAATGTAATAAATATTTCTATTTTAGTTACTTAGAAGCTTTATCTGCAAGTCCTTGTACTTGATTTATTTGTTTTAGGGATCTTGTAAATGGATTATTTTTCTCTTAAGATTTGTTAAAATCTTATATTTATTCCAGTCAGTAATAGGCCACAAGTCATAGTTTAATGATAGGAGTTTGCTTTCAGTGTAAAGAAAGAGCATCAGCTATTGTAGGAATAATCAACAAATTTGGATTTGCCTCATACTCTCAGTCAGATTACATAGCATGAAGTTGGGCAAAACTAAATTACTAAAAGACTGTTTTCAGTTAATAGGATTGTGGCAATCCCACTGCTTTCATTTTAAGTGTATTTGCCATGAACTATTGCAGATAAATTAGCTGGAAAGTATAGTCTCTTTTTTCTATGTAGCAGTCATGTACTGGACTATAACATACACATTCAAAAACAAAGGTTTTGGAGTTTTTAGAGTCTTAACCTGTGTTTTGGTTCCTGCAAAGTCAACTGTTGTTAAACAGCTCTGTGAAAGGACCTTCCTGCCCTCTAAACTCCCTGTTTCTATGTAATCAGAAAGCCTTGTACCTCGTTTACTGTCATGTGGCCAGTCCTGCAGTGAAATACAGCAGATGTTTAGTCACTGCTCAGAACTACCAGTACAGGCAGTCAGATTAGAAGAGAGAATGAAGAAAAACACAAGGTTCAGTTAAATGGGAGTGTAGTACAGGAAAATGTTACTGCATAAATCAACTTCAAATGAAAATGTGATACTTAAACACTTGTAACTCCTATAGAAAACAACCATTCTCACTCACAATAATACATGAGTGTGCTTTTGGTTCAGTATGTGTCATCCAGAAGATGATGCTGTCACTGTAACAATGACTTTTAGTACAGTATTAGATTTTGGCATGATCAGAGAAACATGGTTTTATCCAGTAGCATTTGGCTGCTAAGGATTTTTTCTAGTCTGGAGAAAAGGAGGCTGAGGGACAACCTCATTGCTCCCTACAGCTTCCTAAGGCGGGGACATGGCAAGAGAGGTGCTCATTTTTTCTCCCTGGTATCCCATGATAGGATGTGTAGGAATAGTTCAAAGCTGCACCAGGGAAAGTTCACACTGGACATGAGGAAGCCTTTCTTTACCAAGAGGATGTTCAGACTTGAAACAGACATTCTAGAGAGGTGGTCAATGGCCCAAGCTTGTCAATGTTCAAGAGACATTTGGACAATGCCCTTAACAATATGCTTTAAATTTGTCAGCCCTGAACTGGTCAGGCAGTGGGACTAGATGATTGTTGTAGATCCCTTATAAGCAAGCCTATTCTATTCTATTCTATTCTATTCTATTCTATTCTATTCTATTCTATTCTATTCTATTCTATTCTATTCTATTCTAATGTATAGTTCTTTCAAAGTGGCTTTCTTTGATGGCTTTGGTCTTACTTGAACTCCAGAATTTAAGTTTTTCCTAATCTCACACCCCTTCATAATCAAAGATACAAGTTCTTCATTAACACCAGCTGGTGCCACACATGCTCCTTTGGAATGTTAATGGCATGGTCATATGATAGAATGAGGACATCATGATGACAGCCTCATTCAACTGAGGGTTTCTTCAGCTGGCTTCACAACTGGGCTTTCACAGTGGTCTGGACAATTTTTTTATTTTTTTTTTCAGACAATGGGCTGTTCATTATTTATGCTTTCTTTCACTGTTTGTTATTCAGGCTGGCATGACTTTTAAGTCACAAACTGTTGAGTTTTTCTCTTCCTTGTTCATACGATACTCAAAACTCACTCTCTTTTACTTGCCAACAAGACACACTAGGAGTGAACTTTTTGATAAACCAGTATTTGTGCCAAAATTAATTAAAATTGTGGGATTCAAGGAGAATATCTAATTAAATACAAGTAAGGATCACAGTAATTATGCACATTTCTAAACTGAATACACAAAAATAATTGTACTCAGTTCTTTTATCATCTTACTGTGCATAGGAATGCATAGGCCTACTGTAGCTCAGAAGACAAGGAGTAAAGAAAGGACAAGACCCCATAGCTGGTGTCACCACACCATTCTTGCTAAACCATGCTGCAAGGAAGATTTAAATACCTCTGCTAGATCAGAGCAGCCTGAAACCCTTCATCTCAGTTTATGTGTACAACATTAAAATACATAAATGCAGAGAAGTCTTGGTCCTTATTTAGCCTGTATAGTATATCTGATCGCCTTTATGGAGTTTATTTCCAGCTAGGCTAAGAGGAGTTCTGATTATGACCTTCAATGCCTGACCCTGCTTATTTCTTCCTTTTCTCTAGCAATTTTACACGGCTTCCTCACCTAGCAGGAACAAAGGAAAATATGCATCTGGCGCAGCAAGTCCAAGCTGAGTGGGAGAAATTTGGTTTGGATTCAGTTCAGTTGGTTCATTATGATGTCTTGCTCTCTTACCCTGATGACACTAAGCCCAACTACATCTCAATAATTGATGAGAATGGCAATGAGGTACAAAACCCACCAGTTTTTCCAACCAGGGAACAAAATCACTTTCATGCACCTGGGAAGGCTGTGAGGGAAAACTATCCTCTGTTCACTTAATGTTGTGGGGCCTGGATTCCAGTTTGCTTTTATATTTTGAATCTTCATTTCATAATATATATGTTAGGAATACTAATACCCTGATTCATACAGCATCCTGACATGGATTAAAAACCAATCATGGAAGAGAATTACTTCATGTAATTCAATTGTTTGAAAATTACTCTGTTATTTAGAAAGAGGAAAGAATGCCTGGTCAGCACCATTCTTGGCATTGATTCATTATACAGTATTGATGATTCTGCTAGATTCAGTTTCTGGAAGATGAGAATTTAGGTCTCAAGATGTGCTATCACAAGGGGAATAAGTTCATTACATACTGGCTGAAGTGCACGTAGACGCTTCAGGGGTGAACAGAATGCAGGCATTTTTACCACTGTGATCTAACCTGTTCTTATCTGCTGTACCCAGACCACTTCAGGGAACCCTGTGTTCATTTATGCAGGATTCTCTGTCAAGAATGGGGATGGGATTTGTAAGTCACACATTGAGCATGCCTACTGAAAAGGATACCCAATGCTTGCTAAAACTTTGGCCAATTCTTAGGCAGAATTCTAAACCCGGAGTCCTTTAGATTGCAAATGCTTGTTAAATGTGCTTGTGAATAGGAAATATTTCTTTTCCTTATTGCCTTGTTTACCTTATTCCTTTGCTCCTTTCTCATTAGGTTTTCAATACATCATTGTCTGAGCCTCCTCCTCCAGGATATGAGGCTGTTAGAGATGTGGTGCCACCCTATAGTGCCTTTTCACCCCAAGGAATGCCCGAGGTAAGATAGTAGAATGTTACATAGTAAAAGAAATAGAGATAGGAAGAGAAGTTGGACAAGAAGCAGAGACAGAAATAATAGAAATGGAAAAGATGGAATACTATAGTGTACTGTAGCATTGCACAGAATATCAGAGAGCAATACAGAATAATTTGAAATTCCTTAGGCTTTAGTTCAAAATCCCACTTATCACCAGTAGGAAAGGTGACCTAGCTATGATGTTCTTGTGATTATTGTGATGAAGCAATGTTCAAATTGAGCAGTCATATATATGTTTAATTTTTTCCTCTAGTTTGAGTCAGAGCTGGGTTTTCTTTTTTCTTTTTTTTTCTCTAGTTTGAGTCAGAGCTGCGTTTTATTTTTTCTTTTCCTTAAAAACTATGGTAATAAATCTTTAATATCAGCTGCTGTAAACTTCCCCAGACATTTCTGTAACTATGCACCACTGTTTTCCATCCTGGTGAACAAATAGACTGTTACATTTACCCAGCCAAATGAACAACCTCAGTTTGCTGCTTGCCCAAGGCTCACACTGACAGGTACAGCTGCACAGTGCTGAGTATGCTTGGAAGGCTTTTGCTGACATTTCTAGCTGGCGATAAAGGCGTTGCTGTGATCTGAATTTAACACTAATCCTTCGTGTCTTGTTATACAGGTGATATCAGCTTTCTTTGATAAAGCTGGGCTGTGTAACAGGAGTTTTCTCTTCTATGATCATTAGGGGTTTCAATTAATATTTTGTTAGATTAGAATTTCTTGGTGTTGTTCTCACTATCTTTCCTGTCTATATGTAGAATAATTTAGGTCGACAGAACCCTGGTCCAGGCTCTACTTTAAAATTCCATCTGGAAACATGTTAATGCTTCTACTCACACAGCTTGGTATTATATCAGAGTCAGGTACTTTGTGATGTTTGTTAGTAATCTGTTCAAGTTCAGAAAACAAAAGGAATACTGTATTCATTTGCCTTAGACGCTCAAAGAAAGCTGGAGAACCAGGCAGATAATCTGTACTCTGGGGCATAAGAGCTTTGAGTGTTCCAAGAGTTGCAGTGGGAATTTTGGAACATAGTGTAAGATAAAATCCATGAGTTTTGACCTTTTATCATACCTATCACCAAAGAAAGGCAGAATAACATCACTACTTTGTTTGGTTTGTGATGAGATGTGGAAAATAATGAAAACAAGTTTGAAAAGCTTCAGCTTCCCTCTTTAGGAACTTGTTTTATTTTAATTAAATATAAAATCTTTGTTTCCACTGAAAACAATACCTAAAGGCAAAGTTGTCTTTTCAAAATCTGATGCTCATTTTCACCTTATTACATAATAGTTTGACAAGACCTCCAGGTACTTATCTAGTGCTGTTAGCAGTAGCATTCTCCAGTGAGCTGGTGTCTGCATCTGTACTGCAAACAGCACAGGAGGCAGCATGTATAAAGCTCCTCAGTGGGAGTATTCAGTGGGGCCAAATCTCTTCTGAGTTCTTGCAGGCCAAGAATTTTATGTTAAAAACCATTATTATCTTTGTAGATCACATACTCCTTTCAACATGCTCTTTGACATTACTGTTTGAAGCCGTGCCTCTTTCTCTCAGGGTGAGTTGGTATATGTGAATTACGGCCGCACCGAGGACTTCTTCACGTTAGAACGGGAAATGGGAATTAACTGTACAGGAAAGATTGTCATTGCCAGATATGGGAAGATCTTCAGAGGAAATAAGGTAATCCCTGTGTATAAAAATGTTGCTGCCCTTCTCAGTGTTAGTCCCACTTCAACTGTTCTGCCCTTCAGTGTTTTCTAGAGACTGAAACACTTCCCTAAGGTGTTCTGGAGATTTTGGAGTAACTGAGTTTTCATAGACTTGTGTTCAAAAATGATTCTTTAGTATTTCTAGGATAAAAGTGAGTCAGTTGGAAAATGCTCCATATTTTAATATTCATTTGCCTTCTATAAATTGTTCCAAAGTATCACTACTAGAGTGTCATAGACTCTAATTCTGAACTAGATTGTTCTTCTCTGGTTGATTCAGCTGTTCTTTACCATGTCTATATTGTGTTTCTTTATAATGGTTTCTGTACACCAGACAGAGACTGTAATTGTGTGGAAGTTATTTTAAATTCTGTATTTGGTTATTCAACGTCCCTGTCACATAAATTTATTTTTAAACTAGAGGTTTTGCAGATTTCCATGAGCTAACAGAAATGGACATAATCCTGTACATACTTCAGGCATACACTCAAGTTATTTTCTCAACAGAAATGTAAGAAGACACTCTATTTTATGAGTGTTTGGCTTTTGTACAACAATTATTTTGACCCTAATTTGAGTGGACTATAATTTGTATTTGTCAGTTACCTAAGGGTATCAAGCACTGGATTCACTGGATGCCAATTCTTATTATATGCTGTTGATTAATCTTGTGTGCAGCTTTTAAATAGATAACTCACTGGTTTACATACATATCATTTTCACCAGTGAAAAGTGGTATATAATTCTGGTCAGATAATATTTTCACTGAATTGTTTACCACTCCTAAAGATACTGTCTGAATGGAAAAGACATAAAAATTGAAGAAGGTATTACTGTCTATGAATCTTTCCTTAAAATGAAACACAAATATCTCAGAGTTACTAATATCTAGAGAGGCAGTTTTCCTGTGGTTTGGAAATTGTATGCCCTCATTAACACAAAGGGATATCCTCATTCTTACAGTAATATTTCTAATGACTGCTTATATACTGAAGAATTTGGTAGCCTATATAAAATCTGGAGAACTGTACTGAAAGTTTTTGAACTTCCTAATGGTGTGCAAAAATGGGATAGAGGATGAAGGCAGCTACTCTATTTCCTTAAAAAATAATAATAAAAAAAAAAAAAATGGAAAAAAAGCTATGATATTTCTGAGTTAATTTTACCAAATTTAAAACTGTCGAGGATTAGTTGTCACTCTGTCACCATCTATCACTGTCATATCTAGTATGAAACCAGATTGGGATGTCAGAATGATATATATTATACAGTAATAAAGTCACACAAGAACACTTTTAAAACAGCATGCCGGTCAGTCCTTCTGCCGTAATGAGCCTAAAATGTGGCTCTCTGGAGTTAGTCTTGTTCACAGCCGAAGGCACTTTCAAGCTCTCCAGTTATAATCTTCCTGTATAGACCAGACCCTGAGATACATTCAGAGATCGTTTAGGTAAATAAGGTAAGAATAAAACTACCTGAAATATACTGTTGCATTAATGTGATACAGTTTTTTTGTTCAATACATTTCAATAGTCAGCTGATTGTATTGATCTGGATGACAGAATGCAAACTCAGGTTATGTAGCAATACTATGGAGGATGTTTTCCCTGTCACTGATGTTATCTTCTAAATAAAAGTCAAAGCAATAGCCAACCTTTTACTTTCATATGAAACCTGGTATCTGCATATATATTTTTTAAGGAAATTATGAGACAGTCTTGACTTACCCCAAGCACTGTAAAAAACCCCTGAGGAAAAATCACTGTAATTTATACTTTCTTTTGCCCCTTGAACTCTGGGGTCAAGCTGTAAAGGACTGGATAGGGACAGGAGATGTGCCTTGCAGGTGAAGAATGCTGAATTGGCAGGTGCCAAGGGACTTATTCTGTACTCTGACCCTGCTGACTACTGTGCACCTGGAGTGGATCCTTATCCAAATGGCTGGAACCTTCCAGGTGGAGGAGCCCAGCGTGGGAATGTATTAAACCTGAATGGGGCAGGGGATCCTCTTACTCCAGGTTATCCTGCAAAAGGTGAGTGACTCTAAAGAAGGCATTCTCTGAGGGTCTGGTATCAGGAAAGGGCAGAGGATGTTTTCTCCCTTATAACAACACACTTTCTTAGTCGTTGTTGCTAAAAGAGGCAGCTTCGGGTTTCACTGCAGTGGGACACTTCTGTAAATGGCACATGAGAGAGAGTGAGAGGATATTAGGGGAGCCCTAGAGTGCTGATCTGTATTCATCACCTTCACCTTAGGCTTCCTCAGCTGCTTGAGTTGTGCCTAAGCTGTTTCATTTAGCAACTAAACCAGATCATTTTGATTGAAATTCATGAAGAACTATTTATGACAGCACTTGGGCCAGCATGTCTGAGAGAGGAAATCACCTCAAAAAAAGTAGTCCCTAAGTGATGGGCAGAGTTGCCTCCTGGCAGCAGAACTTGTGCTGGAAGGGGATACATGTTCAATAACAGCAGCGTGGCAGAGCAGACAGAAAATTTCTGGTTCCTCGTGCTCGAGTCAGTGATCACGCAGATGAATCCCTGTCTCCCTCAATGACAAAGAGTCCCCGTGAATATTGGATTAAGGAGGAAACTATTCTGTATGTGCTTTTGTCCCATGTCATGAAGATTGGGATTTGTAAAAAAAAAGAATTACTTGTATTTGAGCTTTGTCCAAACAAAACCTACATTTTGTTTTGTACACAAAAATAGCAACCCAGACTATTCAGTAGTCCAGTGTATAAGATTTTATCTGCATCTCTTTATCAACTGGCAAATTTCTTTAATTCCCAGCTGAATGTTCCAAGCATCACACTATGGGCTCCTTCTTTGCTCTTGTTCTTTCTGTGTATCTTAGTCTGAACTTCTTTCCCATGAAGAGAAATATTTCTATGTAAAAGCATTTCAACACAAAAAAATGAACAAATAATCTTAAAATTTCCAGCCATCTTTAAATGCATGACTGCAGACACTATGAGGGAACCTGGATTAGTGTCTCTCTGAAAACATGTTGATAAAGCACGAAGAATTAAATAACTGGGAAGATGTCAGCTCAGCTTCCAGGAAAGCAAAATGATTCTTCCTGACTCCAGTGTTAAGACTATGCTATGAATATACAGCTTCCTTCTGAGACTTGTAAATATGAAAGTATCTGTGTTTTGCTTTCAGAATACATGTACCGATTAGACAAAACCAGTGGTGTTGGTCTCCCAAAAATTCCAGTTCATCCTATTGGCTATCATGATGCAGAGTCATTACTGCGGTGAGTGCATGGGAGACATGAGGTATTTTTACCAGATTGTTTTTCTGGAAGTTATGAGAGTATTTGAAAAGAGAGTAAAAAGACTTTTGCACTCTGCTTCTCCTGTAGCTGTTGAAATAATATGTTTGTTTCTCATTAGGACCTCTGTAGGAGATAAGTGTATTATCTATTGTTACATATCAGGTATGTGCAGAGTTATCTGGAAAAGGTCGTTTGTAGTATGGGCATATATGTCTCCAAATTTTCTTTTCTTTAGAACTCTATAGTTATCACTGTTATCAGGGTAACTGCTCATAATGATAAAGATACAGGTTAAAAAACCTCTTTCATCCACTGCCATTACTGTGTATAAATATGATGTAGCCAGACATTTCTGTACAATAAGTACTAAATAATTCTAGAACTTGGTCTTAATAATTATAAATGAAACTTAAATCCTTTAAAAAATCCTTGTTTTCACTTTTGTTTTGAGAAGTCATAGCATCTTGTTATTCCTGCTATTGTATTTTTATGTAAACAATTTACTTGGGACCTGAAGATATGTTGAAGTGTTCTGTGGAATAAAGCTTGGCTGAAGTATGTATTTATAGTAAAAGATATGCTTTCATTTACAATAAATATATTTTGCTTCCTAAGAACCAGAACATCCAGCATACTTTCTTTGTTCAGAAGTTCATGTCAAAAATAAAAGTCCTTCAAAGGAATGTCTGGGTGATTGCGGCCCACTGAATTACAGCAATTCCAGTTGTGTTAACAGGAAAAACATGGCAATGTCCATTTTGACAATGGAAAGGATGACTTGGACTGATCATGTTTCTCTACTTTGGCCATCTTTGACACACATTAGCTGTCTATGCTACAAGATTAAACTGTGTGCAGGGACAGGCATAGTAAAACTATTGCCTGTGCTTTAAAGTGTTGGAATGGCCCAAGCTGCTCTCTGCTAATTCAAATGCAAATGCAAGTCAAGGCATAGAATGTTCCAGGGACCATTTACAAGAGGCAGTTTATATGCAAAACCTTTCTGCCAACACTGTCTTCCAGGGTAGCTGTAGGCCATTCCAAGCTGATCTCTATGCCCAGGATTATTGCTCTATGTTAATTTACTAGTATTAGTGTAGCTAAAACTCCAGATTATTCTCCTTCCAAAGCCTGTAGTATAAATTGTCTAAAACAAAGACCAACACTGGTTTGTGTTTGCATGGGGCGTAGCAAAGTGTGGTTTCTGGTTCCTCATTTGTTCGGTGCTCTGGTAAGATGTCTCTGTAACTAATAATGATTTTATTTTTTTTTCCATAACAGTAATATGGGAGGACAGGCACCACCTCACAGTAGCTGGAAAGGAAACTTGAATGTATCTTACAACGTCGGTCCTGGTTTTACAGGAAATTATTCTATAAGGTCAGTTTTGTTCCCTGTGGAGAGAGTTCTTGGGATCAGGGAAAAAACAGGTAGAGCAATAGAGTTTAACCAAAGATTTAGTAGCTGGATTTATTTACATCTTTTCTTTGATTTTGGCTATTTCCTGGCTGAAATATGCTCAGTGCAAAGCATTAATACATTATGTCTTGATTGGATGGATATGACCTACTTGCTTTAGTTTCCATCTAGTCTTGAACCAGTTTCATTTGAAAAGCATCTAGCCAAATAAACTATTTGTTGAGGGTGATTTTTTTAGCTTTTGTTTTCTTTTTTAAATTCATGTGTCTTCTGGTCTTACCAATTGACTTATATAAAGCAATATTAAACTGCTTCATATAAGCAGTTTTTCCACTCAGCTTTTCCAGAAAAAGAGCTTAAACTACGATGTCAATTTTATTGCTTCGGATTGCTTTTAACTGAATTAGTCATTACAGTTCAGGACTAAAATCTATGTGTTTCAGTGTTGTCTAAATACAAAGTACTGACTTCATATGAACTGTTTAACTTCATATAATTGTTCATACTCTGCTTTATATGAACCCTTGGGGCAGAATTGTTACACCTTCAGCTGTGGTACAGATAAACAACTCTTGATGTTGTAGAAAAACCTCTTGATGCAGCTCAGGTTGTATGATTTTCTGCTGCCTGAGGTGTGCAGTAGTATGGACTGTGCTGGAATGTTCTTGTTTTGGCTAGGGGAGAGTTAATTTTCTGCACAGTGGCTGGTATGAGACTGTTTTTCATTTGTCATGAACACAGAGTTGATAATACAGAAATGTTTTTGCTATTGCTGAGCAGGGCTCACACAGAGCCAAGGCCTTTTCTGTTTTTTGTGCTGCCACACTGGTGAGAGAGTGGGGGGTGCATGGGAGGCTGGGAGGAGGCACAGCCAGGACAGGTGATCCCAGCTGACCAAAGGGATATTCCAGACCATCTGACAGCATGCTGAGTACATAAAGTGGGGGAAAGAAGGAGGAAAGGGGAAACATCTGGAGTGATGGTGTTTGCATTCGCAAGTAACCATTACATGTGATGGGGCTCTGCCCTTTTGGAGATGATTGAACAGTTTTGTTCTGCTTGTTTGCTTGGCTTTTGCTTTATGTATAAAATTGTCTCTATCTCAACCCATGAGTTTTCTACCTTTTACCCTCCAGATTCTCTTGATGCTATTGGGGGAGTGGGGCTTGGTTGCTGGCTGGGATGAAACTGTGACATGGAGTCAGTTCTGATTTGCTCCAAACTGCAGAAGATTAGAACTATTTGCTTTTTAACATTAGATACTTTCTATTTTTTCTTCACTATTTCAAATTTAAAAACTAGCTGCTAGCAAAAGATCTTTGGAATTCTGATCCTGTTATCTGTATTAATCTTACTGACATCAGCAATATTATACAGCTGTCAAGGGCTAAATGCTGTTGTCATTTGTGCAAATATGAATCTGGAAAACTACATTGTAATATTTTCAGATTTACTTTGGTTTAATAGGAGATAAATTTGGTCAAAATGCTTTCCTTCTCATTTATATTGTACACTTTTGAAAGGTGTCAAGATGTTTGGTTATCGACTTTGGTGGATTTTCTCTTTGTGTTTTCTTCCCAATACACAGAAAGGTGAAAATGCACATTCATAGCAACAATGAAGTAAGAAGGATTTACAATGTGATTGGTACCATCAGAGGCACAGTGGAACCAGGTAAAATCCTTTGCCTTTAGCATAATCTGAGTGAGCAGTGACCTCTACATGTACTTCATGGTTACAAGGGGACATGAGGAATCTCGTTTTCTCTGAAATATTGTATTACATGATCTTTGAAATGGTATTTGCTCTGGCTTTCCTATGCTTCAGGATATGTCAGCACTTTCACTGTAAATGCTGATTTTCAAGGGGTAGTCATAACTAAGATGGAAATATTTCTCTTCAGGCAAGTAACTTTGCAATTGAAAGAATATTTTTAAGCGGATATTCTCCCCCAAGAAACATGGGAATGGATTTTGCATTCCATTGGAAGACACTGTGTCCACCATTATTAACTTTTTGTCTATCTTACAGTCTCTTGTAACCAGTGTGATTTTATACTCTAAAAAACCAGATATATAGACATCCCTAGAATGATGATAATATCATTTATCTTCTAATTGCAGCACTTTCCTTTTGCCTAAAACACAACTGTTAACCATATTATAGTATCACGGAGACCTAGTCTGAATTTTATCTCAATAATCATATCTCTGTCATGATTTGGACAACCCTTTTTGTGATTGATTATATATATCCAGAGAAATACTGCATTCAGCACATGAATTCACAATGTTGTGAATTTCTGTGCTGTACAGATACAGTTAGTGGATCAGCTTCACCATGAAACACACTATTATGAAGTATGGAAAAATGCTTCTATCTTTAGAGGAAACCTGTAGTGTATTTATTAATAGAACTAACAACATGAAGTTTGAGGTTTTAAGTCTTGCAGGATCCAGTTACTGGCTTTGACAAATTCTTAAACACTGACTGAAAATACAGAAAAAATGTCTTCAGAAATGTAAAACGTTTTTTTCCTTTTTGTCATTTATATTATAAACTATTAATCTCTGTTGCTTGATACATATGTGGAAAATTAGAAATTACTTCAAGTTAGCATCTCCGTGTCAGGAAAAAAGTATTCCTAAGTAATCCTCCAAAATTAATTTCTCCAGACAGATATGTCATCCTGGGAGGCCACCGTGACTCATGGGTATTTGGTGGCATTGATCCTCAGAGTGGGGCAGCTGTGGTTCACGAGATTGTGAGGAGCTTTGGAAAACTGAAAAACAAAGGTGATGTAATGAAAGAATAAAGCACATCAAAGTAGCTGCTCTCAGCAGTGCCCATTGATTTCTGTGAGATCTAAACATATGCTTGAAATTAAAAATGTGTATCTCACTGATGTCTTGAATAAACACACTGCTGTATGCCTTGCTGTACGTGAAGTACTTCTGCTCAAGAGAAAGTACACCTAGAGGGAAACGAACCAAAATGGGGGATGCTGATATAAACAGGACAGTTAGGTACAGTAAACTACTCTGTATTTGAGGCTAGTCAGTCTGAATATGTCAGTGGTGTTATAATACTGACACAGTGGTGGTCTGATAAAGGCTTCATCAGGGCCACATTGAGAGCCTTCTCAGCATTTGCCTGTGGCTTGGAGGCATACTAAAGGATAAGTGAAGGATGTCAGTGTAATGCTGAGAATGAGCTGTGCAAACATAGTAGGAGGTAATGGTTAAAAATACCTCATGCCTACTTGCATTAGAATAGAGGAACAACTGTCAGCTGCACCAAGTTTCTGTTGCTGTCAGAACAAATGCTGTCTCTCTATCTGACATCCCATGGAAAGAAGCTGTGACATAAATACTATGCTAGAGAAGTGTATTTGCCTGCCTATTACACATAAAACCTATTGACATTTAATTTTATTTCCATTTCTTCCCAGTAACTGAATATCAGGGGAAGCTCTCTGGAAGGCAAATGGAAAAAAAAATTAAAAGTTAAAAAAGAAAGGAAGTAAAAGATGAAAAGGTTCCAGTAGCTTCAAAGAAAACTTTAGGCTGAGATACAAATCAGGGCAGTAGAGACTGTTCTATTTGTCCTGGGTTTAAACTCAATGGATGACTTCAAG
This sequence comes from Illadopsis cleaveri, assembly GCA_013399915.1. Taxonomy (NCBI): domain Eukaryota; kingdom Metazoa; phylum Chordata; class Aves; order Passeriformes; family Timaliidae; genus Illadopsis; species Illadopsis cleaveri. Next base: position 477,232 of record VXBB01024301.1, read on the forward strand.
TGAAAGATTTTTCTTTTGAAGGTGATCTGTCAAAGTTACAGGCAATTGCTTAGGTTTTGAAATCTGGCATTTGAAAGACAGGTCAAAGAAGTTCTGTAATAGCCATGAAAATATGCCACTTTTCTGTCAGAATAGACACTGATAAACAATGTATACTATAACTGAAAAGAGCAAGAGGATTAGAAAAGTCTTCTTTCAAGAATTTGTGTACAGAACATTATTTTTCCCTGATTAGAGTTTTCGATTCTAGAAAATTTTCTTGCATTTAAAGGTGAGGGATGAAATACATTATTTGGCCCCATATTGAAGTAGAGGTGAAATTGCTGCAATAGCAAATCATTATTAGATTATTGCCTTCAGGTTACCGAAGTTTTATGTGTATCTCTTTCCCCACAGATCATGGTAAAAGATGAGCCCCCCAAAAATGCCATATGTTTCACATTAGTCATGTAACAAGCAGCCTTTATTTTTATAATACAGTTTTCATGGGCTTTCATTTCAGGATGGAGACCAAGGAGAACAGTGATATTTGCGAGCTGGGATGCAGAGGAATTTGGCTTGTTAGGATCAACAGAGTGGGCTGAGGTAAACCCAGGAGTGTTCAAAAAGGAATTTGCATGGTGGCTGCTCTTCGAGAAATCTGCACTAGAAAGAAGCACTTCTTCTCTCCCTACCTCTTTTCCTTAGACACACATTCTCTCTCTCCCTTGAGTTTCCTTTTGAACTACCAAGAATCTCTAGCTCCTTGCAGTATATGATACCCTTCTCTGAAACAGCTGTTTCTTTTGTTAATGGGAAGATAGTTCTGAGGGGAAAAAAGTTTATCAGCATTTTCTTCCTTTTTTTTCTTTCTCATAGGAAAATGCCAAAGTATTGCAAGCACGAGGAGTAGCTTATATCAATGCAGATTCTTCTGTTGAAGGTACATGAATATGACTTGTGTTTTACAGGAATAGTGATGGTTTGACTGGGAGGGATTTTGTCTTGGAGATTCATGAGACCTTCAATGTGATAATTTTTGTTGCATTAATTCACAAATGAATATGGGAAGAAACTGTGGCTTGGAATCATAAAGTATTCTTCAGACAGTTGTGTTGTTTCAGGGAGAAAGTCCTTTACAGTAGCTGTACTGTTTGGGAGGTCATAAGAGAGACAAGAAGTGTTGTGCCCTGAGTTCTGTGGCAAGTCTTTAGAGTCAGCTTCTTCACTTATAATGTGCACAATAATCATGGGGACACAAGCTGTTAAAACTTGCTTCAAAAGCTGGGCTCTAATTCATCCTAACCAATAAAGTGCACTGAGAAGATCATGGGAAGACTCTTCTTAGCTTGCTCCTCATAAAGAGCTCCCTAGTCCCTTTCTCATTAAAGGGCACGAAGTTTCAGCTGAAGGAACTTCCTTCTTCAAGTAAATAGTTTTTCATGTTTTTTCAGGAAACTACACCCTGCGAGTGGATTGCACACCACTGATGTACAGTCTGGTTTACAGTCTGACTAAAAAGGTAATATCACTTGAAGTTTTTAGCCAGTATGTTTGCTGCTCACTTACTTGGTGGGACTCTGTCTGTAAAAATATGGTGTCAGATCTTTCTTTTCTGACTGCAGTACCCCTTTTAGGTCAATAGCTAAGGAACTGGAGGTTTTTCCCAGGACAGATATTCCCAGCTTATACCATTAAATTATTAACTATTCAGAATTAGGGGATTTTTCCACTCCTCCTGTGAAAGCATTCCTTCTAATAACAAAAGCATAAACCCATGCTGTGAACCAGAGGACAGAAACAAGCATATACCTGGATGCCCAGATCAACTACTAGAATGCCTATGGTAGTAGGAGACTCTGACTCCCTTTAGGCAGGGGAAGAAATTAGGGTGGCTACAGGTTTGGCCAATGTGCTCAGCTTCAGTGTACCCTCTAAGTTATTCTTTGTCTCTGACCATGATGCTCTCACACATTTGTGTGGCTCACAAAATTGAGAGGTAGGGACCTTCCTCAGGAAATAGCCAGAACATCTTAGATATAAGATATTCCTTGCTTTAGGAGTGGGACTTAGAGGCTGGCATTTTATTTCTGGGGGTTTTTTTTCTGTTTAACTGTATTAAAGAGTGAATTAATTAGTTTTTGTGTATGTTTTAGATGCCAATGTAACGTACATTCAACTACTGTGTATATTCTGTGAATTTACTTTATCTGCCTTTATCTGCTTTATGTATTCAGTCATTTGATAATTTATTATTTCTTGGAAGCTGGCATTAGACTGGTGCAAAAGTAAAGGAAAAGCAGTAAATCAGTATAATAATTTCCTGGCAATTAAAAGACAGCAAATAAAAGGTAGCTCTGTTAAAAGTGGGTACCCAGATAAAGAGACTTCTGTCCTGATCTCAAGAAGAGTTGATCACCTGCAGTTCCTATGGTAACCTGTACTAAGTGAAGGTGTTCAGAACTGTCAGGAAATCAGGTCAGCAGACTCTCAGTTTGGACACCAAGTGCCATCATTAAAATCTTGGCCTAAATACCAGTAAAAATTCTTGTGTAACCCTTCCTCAAGTTGGGAAGCAAAGGCTGATGAATTCATTTAACCACAGCTTGTTGGTAGCTGATGTCTGAAGAGAATGCTGATGAGGAAGCATGTCCTAACTGATCCCATCCATAGTTAATGTGGGGCAAAAAGTTTTCCTGCTGATTGTTCTGCTCCATGGACAATTTCCTTCATGGACAAAACCCCGAATAAATTAGTTTTAATTTGATTCCTATTGTGGAGTAATTCTTAGATACAAGATAGATAGGTTAATAATGGAATATCTGTTAATAATCTTTAATAGATTCAAAATAATTAAACCTCAGCAGTCCACCAATATAAAGGAAAGATGAAGAAACATCCACAGTGTTTAAGCTGCTCAGTTATCTGCAAAATAGTTAGTGGTAAGAATGAGCTTTAGAATGATTGTGATTTGTACAACTCTCTAGCAGCTATGATGACATAAACACCAGGTAGTGTGCACTTTGCCCTTTTAAGATTGCTTCTGCACCCATAAACATATTTTTTGTGAACTGAAGCAAGGTAGAAACAGTTTTGAATTAAACTAAGACAAAATTGAAATATTCTGCCAACGTAAAGCAAAATGTTTTGATTTTATGAGGGATATCTCTTTTGAATATTTAAATTAAATGGCTGAAAATCTCATAAAGAAATATCAGAAGTTAAATATTGACTTGAAATGTTTTGCTTTCCTTGTGTTTTCTTCCATCTAAATTTTCCTATTTTTTAGGAAATAAACTATTCTTCTGGAAAATGCTATGCATTTGAATTGTTAAAATGGAAATGCAGAAATGTTGAGGGGCTTAAGATGACTTACTCATTACCCTAAGTCATAGGCTTGGTGTAATGACAGGTTGTTGACTTGTTGCTTGGTAACATTTAAAATTTTACCCTTTGTCTTTTTACTAGATACCAAGTCCTGATGAGGGGTTTGAAGGAAAATCTCTTTATGAGAGCTGGTATAAAAAAAATCCATCAAGTGAATATAAAGAGGTCCCCAGGTCAGTGACAAAAGAAAACAAATTACATACCAAACATTATTACAACTTCTAGAATGTGTGTATTAAAGAAATACTCATATGAAAAGCTGAGTCCTGAAGAGAAATGGTGTGATTCTCACCTGGTATAAATTCCAGAGTTGTAATGATTGCAGTTGATACACTATTGTACAACAGGTTTGTGAACCTGCCTTTGTAGATGACCAAGAGGCTTTATATATGAAACGTGTTCATTTAGTTTATGGAGGTTTAGACAAATAAGGGTACCGTGCACAAACCAGCGGCAATTACACAAGATGTTAACAGCTTTCCTTTGCATTTTTTTCCAGTCTTCTGGAAGGCCTCTGAGTTTGGGTGGCTGGTGAGCATGCCAGGCAGGGTTTTACAAACATTGTCCTTCAAATTTACCAAGGAGTTTCTACAGAATCTCAAAATGATTTTATTCCATGAAGCCATGCTGGTACTGCTGTGATTTCTCTGAGTTGAGAGCTTGGGATAGTGGAAGTTCAGCAGGAGGAAGGTCATTGGTTCTTGTTAGTGATAAAAAGAAGAATTCTCTTGAGAACTGGATATCTCTGACCCTGAGAAGGGTGACTTTGCTCCTATGAGAATGCAATTGATGAGGTGCAGGTAATGCAGGGGTCAGAGGCAGTTCATGATGTATTGACAAAAAAGAGCACACTGGGAAAAGACTATGTAGTATATAATGACTGACTGCTGAATAAATAACTGCCATGGTATACTTGGAAGCAAACTGAAATTATACCTTAAGTATTGTCACTCAAGGCATTTTCCTCTTTCTTGTTTAAAGAATAAATAAACTGGGTTCTGGCAATGACTTTGAAGCATTTTTTCAACGTCTTGGCATCGCTTCAGGCAGAGCACGTTACAGTAAAAATTGGGTAAGTCTGTGTCTTTGTAGTTTGCTCTCCCTTGTAACTGCCTGAATAACATCACCTGTAAAGGAGCCATTTAAATTTCCAGCTTTTTAGGATAGTACAGTTCAGTGTGTCAAAGTGGTGTCTAATTACTACAACTCTATGTGCTACCTCAACACAAATATGTAATAAATAAGAATGATCAGCTTGTTGTCACTTAGACAAAAGAACTTCTGCTCAGGGAAAATGGATGTGCTCAAAATTACCTATGGCTAATGAAGGCTTCTGAGCAGCTTATAGTGACTTTTGAATGATTTGTAACACTTTACAAAGCTTTGAATTCCAAATGGTTCAAGTTTTCTTGGAAATATGGGTTGGACTCTGGAGCATACTGTGACAGGAGATTAACTGAGAAATGTTCAAGGAGCAAACTATTGAATGTGATTGTTTCCTCTGAAAAGGAAGGAATATCTGAGGACACAAATGATTATTGAATCCAAGCAAGAGAAGGAGTACAATCTTACCTGGATTTAGCCAAGATGTTTAGAGTTATGTTTCTGTGATTAGACACCTTCTTAGGGCTGTGTACATGGTCAGTGGAAAGTGATTTCTCCAAATGACCATTCATCTCAGCATAGGGTAATGTCTAAGAGAGCCACTACTGACCAATTCTTCTTTGACTGACTATAGTGGCTATATAGGATTAGTGTGACCTGAACTCTTAAACTTCACCATGCCTTGAATCCCCCAGCAAAGGTTTTCAAAAATAGAGATAGACTTGGCTGAATAATGGTTTTGTTTTGGCTTGGTTTCCTTTGTTTCAGGACGTAGAAAAATACAGCAGCTATCCAGTTTACCACAGTGTCTATGAAACCTATGAAATTGTGGAACAGTTTTATGATCCCACTTTCAAGAATCATCTGGCAGTAGCTCAGGTACGGGGAGGGCTGGTGTTTGAATTGGCCAACTCTGTTGTGCTTCCTTTTGACTGTAGAGATTATGCATCAGCTGTGAGCAACTATGCACACATCATCTATAATTTGTCAAGGAATCATGAAGAGGAGCTGGCAACATACAATGTATCCTTTGGTATGTACAGTCTTTTATCACATTCCTCCTCTGTTAATGCTAACTGTGCCTTATATAACAGATGTCTTACTCACAACCTGGTATTTACCTTGTGCTATATGAACAGCAAATAAAACAAGAGCAATAGCCTCCATTAGTTTGAAATGGGAATATTTTGTCACTAGCATGCCTGAGTGGGGTCTATGCCAGTGCCAAATAGAGTTAACACTAACAGTTGCATGTGCTTTGACCTGTGTATGATTGGTGAGTATTGACAACAATGTATCACTATCATGTTTCCTTAAAAAAAAGTCACACAGTTTTGCAGTTTATTTTGTTGGATAATTCTGTGCCTGAGAAATCTTTTTTTAATTAGCAACATTATAGAACATTCAGTTTAGGATTTGGCTGCTAATGGCCAATATCAGGTAGATGTGCAGGTATGTACACACACACACACATGTTCTCAGTCTTTCTCAAAACTCTGTGTGGAGGGACAAAACTGTAAAACACAGATTGCTGGGATTTATAAAATCTCAGACCTACTTGAACAGTCTGGTTCTGGTTCCATGGTCTACTTTTTTTGATATTTCTGTGCATCCTTCAAGTAGCAAATAGTAAACAATATTCACAGCAATACTTATTGCTATTGTTTCTAAGAGGGGTTTTCACACAGAATTACATAATTTTTAATGTAGGAATATGGGGTCATCTTCTTTTCCTTCAGCGAGACTTTTAATAGTTCATGATCATGATCACAGTGGAAGATAAAGTTTTAATTGAAGAATTTGATTTGTTAAATGTTATCTTCAGAATTTGAAGTTAAATACTTTCCTCCTGCTCCCTCCAGATGCTCTGTTTTCAGCTGTGAAGAATTTTACAGAAGTTGCTGCTGGTTTTCATGAGAGACTGCAACAAATAGATATCAATAAGTAAGTCCACCTCTTTTTTTCTTCCAGTCAAACACTCCATGTAGTCCTCTGAGCTCAAGATGGCTTAGTCTTCACTTGCTGACACTTAATGGAAAAAAGAAATAAAGAAGCTGTTGTTGTGGCAAGCTTTTTGACGAGCTTTCAAGAAATTCTATGCACCACCTATGCCAAAAGGCCTAGTTTGCACTTGACTTAATTCTTAATTTATTCTTTGTAGGCCATGCCCAGAATGACAAGCCAAACTTCCTTTTGTATATACATATATGTATGTTCCATTTCTTGGGAAGAGTCTAATTTAGCCATATGCTTACCCTTATGGAACACTAACTGAGGATAAAAGCCATCTTGTTAATGGCAGCAACTTTCAGATAAAGGAGTTAACAGTAATCTCTTATGCAAAAGATGACATTTATGACATATGACATGTATGTGACATTTTCAAAATGGCTTTATTGATGGATAGCCTAAATCTATGCCTTAATTCAACCAACCAGTTTCAGTTTCTGTTTGCAGCACTGTAAACTTGAAAAAAAATTCCTTAATGGTAGTAGACTTACTCCAGGTTTATTGTGATATAAATTTTAACATTTTTATTGGTGGATGCCTTTGAAGGTCTACAAGTTACTTTGGATGTAAACCACCAAGCCCACATATATTCTGTATAACCTCATCACAGGTCTTTTATTTGTTAAGCATCAATAGTATGTGCAGGACTATTAAAAGCACAGACACAGATGGTCTCTGCTCTAGGGAATTTAAAATCTACCATCAGAAAAACACAATTCTCAAAAGGGGATTTTAACATCACAGTGTTCCTTTTTCTGATATGTTGTAATTTTACATAAAAACAAATGCAATTTTTAAAAAGTGATTTGTGGGTGGCTGGCTTTCAGGAAAAGAGGGTCCTTAGAAAACTGTTGTACAAAAGAAGAGAATGGTCTGCTTAAGCATCCTCATGAAAAGGAAATAAAGGAATAAGATGAGAGAAAACATGAGAGAAAATACCTGAAATGCTGTCTTTTGACACTATCACCTGGCCTTTGAAAACAGCTTTAAGAGATGTTCCAGTTATGAGCCAGAATGTCATAGCACAGATAAGCATAATTCTGTTTTGCAGGTTAGCTGAAATGGGCTATCTTCTGTGGGCTACACTTAAAGTTCAACATCACAGATCTACTGTCCTTCATAAATCCAGATGTGTATGCTGGGATAAGAGTAGGTCAAACACACTGCAGTTAACATATTCAGCATATTTTCTTGGTTTTTTATTTTAGCCTGCTTGCTGTCAGAGCACTAAATGATCAGCTCATGTTTCTAGAAAGGGCTTTCATCGACCCTCTTGGATTACCTGGCAGGCCATTCTATAGGTGAGAAAGGTTTACTTTTCACTTTCCTCCTGGAGTATTCTATGAAAATTCCTTTAAGATTTATCAGTCTCTAAATGGAGTTACAATGATTTTATTCAACACAGAAGAAGTACATGAGACAGGAGGAATAAGATTGAAAAGGGGAACCAACAATGGGGAAAACTGCAGTGTGATACACTGTACAGAATGAGGAAGATTCTTGTTGGAAGCTATTCAGATAATTTGTCTCAGTTTGATTATGCTTCTACACTGATATAAAAGTTTAACCCTGCAGTCATTTAAAATAATTTTAATTGTAGGAACTTCAGGAAGTTGTTCTTATTATTTGAAAGTGAAATAGTGTATAATTGAAGTACCTACAATTTGATAAATTTTAAGAGCACGGCCATGCTAGAAAATATAGTGTGGAGGGCAGTACTGAAACAGCAGGGAAGAAGTTCAGTGGTCCTCTCATCCAGTTCAAGAAGTAAATTTTATTTAAGAGGCAGTGAATCAAGTCCAGTTTTTTGATCCTTCTACCAATCTGCATAATTCAGAATGGTAATCTCTCCACTAAAAACTAACTTCAGAAGGAGAAATTTAGATCTGCAATCTTGGTACTTCTCATAGCTCATGGTTAAAATTCTGTTGAGAGGAGTGTCTTCTTAAAAGTCTTTCCTACATCAAAGCATACCTGTATCTGTTGGAGACTGTATATCTGAGAGAAAAAAAAAATCTAGGTTTTAAAAATCTTTTCATTTCATCTAAGCTGAGAGAAAGGAAAATACTTTAGTTAACTTTATCTCAAGTAGCTATAAGGCTGTGGAATTCATATGGCATAATGTAGTTTATGTTATTTTCTTGCTTCATAGACTTCAGCTACTGTTGCTGCAGTAATCTTATTTATTTACATCTTCAGTGTCAAGTGTTTACAGCTGGTTTATCAAACATAAACCAGTATGTTTTATATTCCTAATGCATAATATTGTTATTTTTCCTTCAATTTCCCTGCAGACATGTTATCTTTGCTCCAAGCAGCCACAACAAATATGCAGGAGAATCCTTCCCAGGAATCTATGATGCCATGTTTGATATCGAAAGCAAAGCTGATCAACATGAAGCCTGGGAAGAAGTGAAGAGGCAGATTTCCATTGCAGCCTTCACTGTGCAGGCAGCAGCAGGAACACTGAAGGAAGTAGCATAAATATGAAGTAGCATAAAAAATGAAGACTAAATGTGATGGGTTTCAGAAGCCTTAGAAATGGAGCATTTGAAAACACTAGGAGGATCATGACAAATAACAAAAAATCAAAAAAACTTGGTCTTTGCAAATAATATACCCAAGTGGAATGCATTTAATAATGTTAACAAGGTAATGTACTCCATTCTGAGAGCTCAGGATTTAGATGTCTCATGAATTGAGACTGATGATGTTTCAGGTTTTCTCTCAGCTTTGTATTTTAAGAATTGGTAAACACTGGATTTATTTTCAGAGTTTTGAATTTTTCTAGCTTGATTATTATAGTGATCTCCATAGTTCTTCAGGAAAACAGAATTAATTTCATGTTTCTATCAGTTACTAAGTTTGTTGCTGCCTTTTTGTTATTCACCCTGAGTTTGCATAATTTCACCTCAAGACAGACCTCTCAGCCCTCCTTCTCCACAGAGATTAAGATGGATATGGAGATGTGTTAACTGTCACATACTGTGTGCAGCATGTATAATAATGGTAACAAGTTTTGGGCAGTCAGCCCAGAATACTCATCCATGACATTCTTTTCCTCACATGCTGAACCTTGCAGCTGTTTGCAAATAAATTTAAGCAAGAAGCTTTTAGTCACTGGAATAAAAACAAGGCAATACATCTTGTCAGACATATAGTCATCTCACAAAATGTCTTTCAAGATGAAGACCCTATTGTTATTCTTTTAACCAAAATCTGCCCTTGCTATGCCTTGTCCCTATAGAGGTGTTTTTAATATGAAGATAGAAGCAAAGAAAATTCATCATGTTGTTAATTTGAAAGGATACCAGATTATTACCATTTTTTGTAGAACCTATTTGTCTGATTATCATATGCTGCTTACTCTTATGATGGACCATGGGACAACCAAGATAGAGAAGACTCAAAATCAGATCCCTTCATCTGAAATTTTGCCACTGGATTATTACTAACCTCTTGTACAGCTAATATTTTGTGTGATTTGATGTGCCACGTTAGCTGAGGCTTCTACCATGTCTTAAACTACTGTCCTGTGATCCGATGGTTTTCAGTACCATGCCATAATATTTTCTTTTCCATGAGGCTTCATTTAATCATAAATATTGCTGCTCTTCAGATTAAAACCTTTTAGACAAGTTACTATAATTAAGTAATTATTTTGCTTAACTGTTTGTCTTTGTGATAAAATAATCTAGTTTACCAGATAATGGGAAATGCTCTTATATCCATAGTTATTGCCCAGTTGTTTTCACATTTTTTATGAAACTGTTTGAAGTAAAATTATGGAGATGTCTTCCCCCAAATCCAGTGCTGACAGGAGACATTGCTGTCTCTGTGTTGTCACTGCTGTCTGTTCCACTGCCCCGCTTTCACCCGTGGAGAATTCATTATGACTGTCTATAATCCACCTCTGAAAAAAATTAGCCAGGTTAATTTAGTTAACTTATCCTAGATGATTTTGTCTGCAGCAATTGGGACAATGATAAGCCAAATCCACCATGCAGAGAGGGGCAGCAATAAACTGCTCCTGTTGACCACGTGGATGCAGTAACAATATTTTTCTATTGCTGAGGAGAATGAACTGAAGTACCAAACACCAAAATTGTGGAGATCTTTCCCTATGTGACCTGTATGCTGCTTCAGCAACTTTTTCTCTCAGTCTAGAAGACATAATTTTTTAATCTCTGGCCTAAACATAGCATTGTTTCATTTAAGTTTAATTAGGGCTCTTTTTGGCTATAGTTAGCAGATAATATACAATGTCCTGCCCCAGGACTACACAAAATACAGAAATAGTTACACTCTTAAACTACCAGCAACATCCATTAAAAAATCTGTTGCCTGTTCCCTCATCACTGAAGGGAAGATACAGGAGCAGAAATTTTTTCTCTCCTGTTGACTACAAACTGGAGACATAGGCTTGTATGAGCCTCATGAAGTTGAACGGGGCTGAGTGCCAGGTGCTGCACCTGGGTCAAGGACATTCCAAGCACAAATCCAGGCTGGGCAGAGAATGGATTGAGACTGGCCCTAAGGAGAAAGACTTGGAGGTGTTTGTGGATGAGCTCATCATGACCTGGCAAAGTGCACTTGTGGTCCAGAAAGCCAGCTGCATCCTGGGCTTCACCCAGAGAAGTGTGACCATCAGGTTGAGGGAGGGGATTCTATCCCTCTGCTCTGCTCTTGTGTGACCCCACCTGCAGTGCTGTGTCCAGCTCTGGAGCCCCACTGTAAGAAAGGCCTGCTGTAAGGAATCTAGAGAAGAACCATTAAATCACAGGTGTGGAGCACCTCTGCTGTGAAGACAGGCTGAGAAAGCTGGGGCTGTTCAGCCTGGAGAAAAGAAGGCTCCATGGAGACCTCAGAGCACCTTTCAGTACTTAAAGGGCATAAAGAAGGCTGGAGAGGGACTTTTGTAAGGACATGTGTGGTAGGACAAGGAGCAATGCTTTAAGGTGAAGTGCACAGTCTCTGTGTTCAGTGCACAGTCCTTTACTCTCTCAGCCTCACTGGGTACATGCCTCTTGTGGAGGAAAGGGTCAGTTTGCAAGCTGCACTTGTCAGCTGCCAGCAATGTAAACTTTTAGTTGGAATCCTGAAGCTGAAGATAAGAGAGACTCTGACTCAAAGAATCAACATCTACTACCGTTTTAATCTGATAGAAACGCTGCAGAGGCCATGAGAGAGTTCAGGGGACTGTGCAACTAGCAGAGCCAGAAGGAAATTACTGATTTGAAATTGCAGTTGAGCACTCCCCTGTTGCCATTTTTCCTGCCAGAGCTGTTTTTCCCACAGTTCAGGGTCCTTTGGTCTCTCAAGCCACAAGTTCAACCTTTAGTCAGACAGTAGGTCAAGCAGCACAACAGTAGTGTATCTTTCTTGCGGCAGATACTAAGCTTTAGGGCCCAGTTACTGAGCAGCTACAACCTACAGTTTACAAGGCCTGGCATTCATTCTGTGTTTCATGTAGCATTACTGGCTTTACTACTTGGCTGAACAGCAGAATTCATGCTGAATACCATTCAGCACACAAATGCATGCTAGTTTTGCATTTGGCATGTGTATCCTTGGCAGTTTTTGAGTTTTTTTAGTTTACAAGGGATTTATGTGTTTTAAATGAGTAGAGTATATGTAGCTACCTGCAGGTGCTCCTAGCTTCAGCTGAACCTCACTCTTGTTTTCATCTCTGTCAGAATGAGCAATTCTCACTACTCCTGAACTCAGCATGAGGCATATGCAGTAACTAATAATTATCATGATAATTCTAAAAGTGATACTAATTTAAAGAAGTACTGTGTATTCAGGAGTTTATAATTTGGATCCTTTCTATCACCTGCACTAAGGAAAGAAGTCCTTTTACTCTGTAATCTTTTCAGTTTGTTTTGCATTATTTCTCTGACAACTTCAGGTTGGTCTTACCTCCTTTTAGCCTCAAACCTTGGATTAAACTTAGACTGAAGTGAGTGTTTTCAAAATTGAGTGAAATACTCAGCTGTTATCAGCAATACACTTGTAGATATATCTCACACTGGTAATATCTTAGTTCTAGCTGGAAATGCCCCTTGTGAAAAAACAGGGTGGCTGATGGATGTAGCCAGGAAAGGACTCAAAAGAAGGTGAGTCTTTTGGGCTACTGATCATCTCAAGAGCTCTGAGGTGTCTCCTTGGGTACAAAATGAGATGATGAGTAACAGCTAAGAGTGAGATGAGGTTTGAGTTGGAGCAGCTTCTTCCACCTTCTCACATATGTGACTTTGTGTTGCTGAAATGCCTTATTTTGGATCTCACATATCAGGAGCATTTTTCTCTGACTCCAGTTATTCTGAGGAGCATTTGTAAGACTTCATACTACACTGCTGGCTTTGTGATTGAGTGATGTGTGTGTGTGTGTGTGTGTGTGTGTGTGTGTATTTATGTGTGCATGCAACCAAACCTCATCTCACTTCTGTTTCACTGGGTGAATGGTAGTTACTCAGCCTTCATTTGCTGATTTTCTTCCAAGGAGTTTGTTGTTCAGATAACTCAGGGATACTTTCGCAACTTGTCAGCAAGCAAATACAAAATATTTGTGTATCAAACAGATATGATCCCAGGGGGACGATAAAAATTCTTGTGTCACTCTTTCTACCAGCCTTCACAGCACACCAAGCTGATTCATAGAATACAATACAACAATCTGGGTTGGAAGGGTCCTCCTAATACCATCTAGTCCTGTCTGCCCTGCAGTGAGCAGGGACATCTTCAACTGGACCAGGTGGCTCAGAGCCCTGTCCAGCATGACCGTGAATATTTCCAGGGATGGGGAATCCATCACCCACTTGGGAAACTTGTGCTAGTGACTCACCACCCTCACTGTAAAAAAATTCTTTATAAGTAGTCTGAATCTACCATCTTTTAGTTTAAAATCGTGACTTGACCTTGCAACACGCCTTACTAAACCGTCTGTCCCCATCTATACTGGGTTTGTGTGGCAGTCTTTGTAGTGAGGGGCTACAGTGGTGGCTTCTGTGAGGAGCCCTAGAAGATTCCCCTGTGTCTGACAGAGCCAATGCAAACCAGCTCTAAGAGGGCAGCTGGGCAAGGCTGAGCCCATCAGAGGTGGTGGCAGCACCTCTGGGATAACAGATTTTAGAAGGAGAAGAAAGTTACTGTGCAGAAGCAATAAGAACCAGACGAGAGAGGAGTGAAAAATGTGTGAGAGGAACAGCCCTGCAGAGACCCTAAGGTTAGTGCAGAAGGAGGGGAAGGAGACGCTCCAAGTGTCAAGTAGGTATTCCCCTGGAGCCTGTGGTACAGGCCATGGGGAGCACCCTGGCTGCACAGAGCAGTATGCAGAAGAAATCTGAATTACCCCAGAAAAGGAAGCTATTAGAAGCTGTTACCCTAGAGCAGGACACAAATGCTGCCCTGTACAGGTTTGCTCTGTCTAGAGGTTTCAGACATTCCATGAGCTCCCAAATGGCACTGGCTGTTTTTCTTTTAGGAAATGAACATTGTCAGTAAACAATAATTCAAGTGCCTAAAGTTAGGTTCTTATCACACTTTAGATACCCTAGGATGTCTGGCCTGATCCCAGGATGGCCCCTGTATTGCATATGGAAAGTCTATGGCACAAAGAAGTTGGAAGTAAAGAATGTTAAGCTGAAAAAAATGATTGCAATGTGGGAGAAGATGTCTTATTTTTTGACTTTCTTTCTCACTATCAAAGTCTATTTTAATTTGTAATAAATTACTTTTCCCTGAGTGGAATCTGTTTTGCTAATGATGGTAGTCAGCAAGTGATATCCCTGTATTCATTTCAACCCATGAGCTTTTTCATCTTATTTCCTGCCCCAGTTTTGTTGAGGAGAGCATGTGATTGAAGGCAGATTTACACTGTACATTATACTCACATTTAATTGTAACTTAATATACTCCACCTGTGGCTAATCTATAGCATGTACATGTCACAACTAAAAACTAATAGTAATAGGACTGTATTTTAAGTGGTAGAAGCCATTTGGCTGCTGCTTGTTTTTCAACCTTAGCATTGCTAATGCCCTTGTCACTTTAAAAAGACGTTCACAGAGAAATAAATGTGAATTTCATACATTCTCACAGTTGCTATTCTTACCTTCTTCCTCCACTGATGTTATTATCATGTGAGGTCTAATTTTGATAGTAATCTCAAAAAGCCCTTGTCACTTTACTGTCTATTATGTGCCAGTCCTACACCTGTGGTGCTATATAAATGCTAATAATACATCAATATGCTCTTTCTTTATGAGTTCTGTAGGTGGAATTCCATCTGGTTTGTATATGTCAGTTCAGATGCTGGTGTGAAATGTCATTGCTGTTCAGAATTTGTGATGGTTTATGAGCAGTTGCGAAATGACAGGAAAAAAATCACAAGACTGGACCTGCTTATCATTTGAACAAAGACATCCAGCCCTGTGCTTAAGACAGTGGCTGTGACTGGTGTGGAATACCCAACTGGTGTAATTTTTCTCTGAAAAGCTTTAGTTTAAGTAATTAGGACATTACCAGTCTTTTCTGCTTTTTCTGAATATTTTCAGCTCATCATAATGTATTTAGGAAAGTTTTGATACTCAGAGTACTGACATTTCTTTCACGAACTGTATCTACTTTGGACTTCGGGAGTTAGTGGTAGGAATTTGGAGCATGTCCAGGCTTCCAGAAAAGCTTTCCTGCCTTCAGCCATATATAACTAGTCTCAAATGCGCAGGTCCTCAGTTCCAGAAAGATCAATCTTGGCTCCCATGTAGCCATGAAGGAACTCGGCAGCAGAGTCAGAATAAGTTTATGCAAAATGTGATGGTTCTATGAATGTGGTTTTTTGACTATTCCCCGGGCTGAAGCTGTTTCCTTCCCCATGAGATACTGATGTATTTGACTTAATTAAACTAGGAAAACTTGATCTTAAGAACCTTGTAATCTTAAGTGCAAGTAGCTAGAGAATATAGGACATAAATTTGCAACTTTTCCTAGTTGCAAATTGGATGATGTCTGGAATTGTTCCTACTGGCCAATCTAAATTATGTTCTCAGCTGCTCTAAGTGTACATTCCTTGCCGAGGATTAATGTTACCATGGATTAAACAGGGAAGCAATTCAGTGTTTCTTTTGCTGGTAAAGAGGAAACAAGTTTTCCCTTAATTTCATCTCTTGGCCACTTCCACTGGAACAGGTTCCACTGGAACAAGCCTAAAACAGGAACTTCCAAAACCAGAAAGTCCTAATAATTAGTAGGAATTAGCATCTTGAATACTTACATATACACTGCTTGATGCACAGCCTTGGTACGTATTTGTTACAGAGATACACACACAGGGGCTGTCTAGTGGAGTGAGACTAAGAAATAAAAGAGTTTTATTGCATTTGGAAAACCGTATCATCACCATCACCCAGGGATTAAGGCTGGTTAGCATGACAACTGAGAAACAAAGAAGGCAGGGACAGCCCTAGGGCTGCGGGTGGAAGGAGGAGGAGGAGGAGGAGGAAGGCAGCTGCTTGCCAGCCCTCAGAGCCTGCCAAGCTGCCGGTCAGTGCTGACGGTATGGCCGGGAGCAGGAGCAGGGCCACCCTCCGTGCGTGGCTCGTGTGCCCTGGGCTGCTCGGCTGTTTCTTGCTGGGCTTTCTCACAGGTGAGTACACAGACCCAGGGGCTCAGCCCCCGGCTTCCTTCCCCTGCACACACTTGTGCGCAGCCCCTGTTGTGATTAACACACCAGCAGGGAGATTGTATTGCTCTTTAGGGGCATGGGAAAGTACTCGTCCCACTGCTTTTCTCAGCTTTTCTGTCTAGCAATTTCAGTCTTCAGGGAGTGAGGAACAGAACGGCTCTGTGCTTCAGCTAAGGACGAGCCCTGGTGAACTGACAGCTTCCCAAAACAGGCAGCCAGGCATTCAAAGAAAAAATACAAGAGTTTGAGACTTCAGTGATTGCAAGACCTCCCAGATTTTTTTTTTTCTTTTTTAAATTTTCTTTTCCTTTTTTTTACTGAAGATATTTTTAAATGCTCCTATTCAGTTGCTATTTTAGAAATTAAGGGTAGTGTAGAGGAAGAGTTTGACTGACAGCCAAGTTACTGAAGTTTTCATTATGCACAATGAACTTTACTAGAGATTCTTTTCTGAAGTCGCTTGCAGCATTTGATTTTAAATTAAAATTGCTTGTCCTTTTTCAACTTTTGTTGTAGCACAAACCTAAGACTAAAGCATGGAAGAAAAATCCACGAGGGCTATTAAATATATAAAATATTAATTTAACTTAGGACATCCCTGAGCTGCTAATTTCTGGTGCTTATGCTATGCTTATACATTTCCCTGAACATCATCTTTTGGCCCTTCTCCTAAACAGGATACTGAGCAAGACGGACTTTTAGTCTGATCAAGCATCACTGTTCAGTTCAGAGTGTTGTTACAATTGTATTCAAGTGTAACAGGTCATATATACCGTGCATGTGAGAGCACATGTATTTATTTTATGAAAATTTTCCCAGTTTGGGATTGTCTAGCTATAATAATAAAAGGATTTTTTTGTTGTTGTTATTTTTCTTAAGACAAACTCATACAGTTGATATACCCTCTCCTACTACTATTTATGGTTACTGAATAAACATTTTAAGACTGGCTTGGGTGACAGTTAACTTTATTCTTTTAATTATTAAATGGACTAATCCCACCTTTCCCCAAGTCTGTAACTATTACAATGCTGGCAGGGTGGCTGTTGAGTCCTAGATCTTCACTTTGAATATGCTTACACAACTATTTTAAAATACATGCACAAACTAAATAAAGAGATTTCATCATGAGTATCAGGAGTTCAAACCTCACACTACAAACAGTTAATTCAGAATTTAGACTATAGTTTAAAATTAATGAGAAATGAGTCTGCCTTAAAAAGGGGATTTACCAAGGATTTAGGGTTTACTCTTTTCATTATGTCACTTTTAGGCATTTCAGTCAATGAAATACGTTTTACTTTTCTGCTTGAGCCCTCAGACACTGACAGAGGGTGCTCTAAGCCCTGTTCATCCTCGTGGTTTTGACTGTTTAGTACCACAGTACTCAAACATGTTTAGTACCTGTGCTCAAACATGTGAGGACATTCCTGCTAATTAGGAAATTTTCAAACCTGTTTCAGGATGGTTTACAAAACTGACTGAGAAAAACCCCAACTCTTCTGATGTCCATCAAAATGTAAGGCAGAAACTTGTGGCTGAAATGAAAGCAGAGAACATCAGGAAATTTCTTCGGTAAGCCTTGTGCCTCATTTTTTAAACAACTTTATCAGTCAAAAAAGCCAGAAAGTGATAACATTAGCTCCAAGGAAGGGCCTCTGAGAGCAGAGCTTTTAAGACGCTTTGGAAGTATTTAATTTGTATGGAATATCTGAGGGAAGAAGGGAGAGGTTTACAACTCTTCTGTTTCCCCCCTCCCTGTTTTTGAAGTTGCCTTTTTGAGCTGGTTGTGCTGTCAAGTGTACTTCCCTCAGCTGCATTAGTGCCAGTGCTTACCAGTCTTCATGGTTTCTCATTTTCATGATTTAATGAAGTGTGCCTTTTTTTTTTTTCTTCACAAGCATCTGAAGTTCTAACCTCAGATAACTTTGTTTTCTTTCAGACTGAGATGATTCTTCTGTGTTAGGGATGATTGACATTGAATTACATCTGACTGATCATCTGTTCATTGTCTCTTTAAACTTTCAGTTTGAGCAGCTAGTCTAAGTAGAATATTAATCTATTAAAAAATAACGCTACAAATTTGCATGGCACTGAGTTGCATGTATACTTAAATTCCTTTAGTGTGGCCATACTGGATAACGTGCTGTTAATTGGGAGCTCTGACATCTCATTACACCCTGTTTTCTGTTTCAGAGATAAAGGGCTCTGTCCATGCTCAGTGTGCGTGTATGATTGGTTAAGTCTTGCATGATGTAACTGTTAGTAAATATAGTTTTTTGCATCATAGTGCACCCATGCAGTTCTTTTAAAACATCTAAAATGCTAGGGATATAAATATACCCTTTTTTTCCCCCACTGATAATGAAAAACCCCCACATTATTGTGTATATTTATATTTTCTATAGAGAAACAAATATATTCACATGAAAAGTGAATAAATACTAACTCTGGTTAGTAAAATGTTTGTATTCAGCTTGTAAGTCAGCAGCTGCATCAAGAGCATCAAAAGATTACTGACAAATTTAATTTCTATACATTTGTTCTAAACACAAAAGGTTTCATACCTAAGATCAATTAGCTTTTTAAGTCTACAGGCCTAATCTTATTTTGTATTTCTTCCTTTCAGTAGATTGGAGAGTTCCTGAACATTATATTTGACTGAGAATCTAGGCAAGATAGCCTGAAACAGCTCTGCAATTATGCCAAAGCCTCTTGGCTGTGGGATATTTATGGTTTCTCATTTGTCTGCTTGCTTTGGTGATGGGCCAAATGCCTCATGCTGGTTGGGGTTTTTTCGCCTAAATTCAAATAAAAATCAGGAAATGCAGAGAAATTGTGTTAACACATTTTCCAAAAAGTTTGTCAAAAACATAAAAAAAATGTGAGAATTTTGATCCATATTCTTCATTTTTCAGGCTACTACATCTGCTTTTACCACGTGGGAAAAAAACCCTAAGTCTTAGAAAATGCAGATGCTTTGGTCTTTACATTGTATTATAGCTCTGGAAAGGATTAAACTGTTTGGAAGGGAAAATTTGAAAAAATATCTCAATCACATGTGTTTTTCCTGATGGCATATGTAGTTTTTAGTATACTTAAAGAATTAAAAGGTACTTAAAATAGTAGTGAGAATTAAAGTGCAAGAAGCAAACAAGCAACAGGGTTTGGCAAAGGTTGCTTCCAGACTTTGGTGCATACCCTCACAGTTTAAAGAGAGGGAATGACAACAGCAGAGAGCAAAAGGTTGTGGTCTACTTAGAGAATTTGGATGCATTCAAATCCTGGGGCCAGGTGGGACTCATGTGAAAGACCTTTATGTTATGATTGCAGTGTTGCTGTAGATTAAAAGTTCTGGTGATAGAAAGAGGCCCCAGGTGGCTGAAAAAGTCTGATTTTATGCCCCTCTTTTAATAACCTGGAGGGACTCTGAGCTGATCAGCTTCAGGCCTGGAAAGGTGACAAAACATCCTTCTGGAATCTATTTTCAAACACATGAAGGACAGAAATAAAGTTCAGAAGAGTCAGCATTTATTTACTATTTGTTTGTATGGTCAGCACATTGCCTTCCATAAGGAAATGACTGGCTACGTGCATGAGTGGAGACATTAGAGTGGATGTAACAGCCTTGACTTTAGCAGGGCTTTGAACATCATTCTCCTTTGGAAGCTGAGGAAGTACACACTGCAGAACAGGAGGTGAAAACAGTCTGAAATGACAGGCTGAAGTGATATTAGTCATGATATTTGCTACCACTAATTAATGGTAATTGCTGGTATCTGACATCTGTGGGGCAGCCATTGACAAGTAGCCTGTTGGGAATTGGAAGCTGATGGAGCATACCTGGATGACTGATGAGCTTTCATCCTTCCTTACTTGTCCAATGGGCCGAACAAATTGGACACAGATTTCTGTAGAGTAGCCCAGAGGGACTGGATTCTGTTTCTGACTATTTATCTCCATTATGTGCTGTATCTGATAGGGAAGTAAACATTGTTAAGAAGGCTTTGTTGTTCAGGTTTTGATTAAGAAAAAAGAGCAAACCTGTGCAAGTAATTTAATGTAATGATTTTCAAGTTAAACTTATTAAGAGATTAGGACATGTTATGACAACAGTACAAGTCCATAATCAGATACTAGAATTATCTGGAAAGCTCCTTACTGAATACGTAGCTTTCCTGTATTTATTTTTGCTTCTTGCATGCCGCTAATATTCTTTTGCTGAATCTTTGACATTGATTTCCATTGCTTGTGTGTATGTAGATGTGGCTATTCCTGTTATGCAAAGAAAAAAGTTCAGTTGACTTATCTTAAGGTCTCAGGAAAGATCCTCTGCTCTGAGTGTGTTTTGTACATGATCTGATGCAGACTCTGATAAGCAATCATGTCATACAGCTCCAATTGTAAGACCTTACTGTCCATGCAATATGTCTTGAAGTTTAGCTTTATACACACTGATCCTATTTCACTATTGTTTCTCTGCATTTGATGCTTACTAGTGGTTTTCTGGTTTATTCTAGTTCATTTACCAAGTTACCTCACCTCGCAGGAACTGAACAGAATCTTCTTCTTGCCAAAAAAATTCAAGGCCAGTGGAAGGAATTTGGATTGGACTCAGCAGAACTTGTTAATTATGATGTGCTTCTTTCATACCCAAATGAAAAACAGCCAAACTACATTTCAGTAATTGATGACCAAGGGAATGAGGTGATCTTTTCAATGACAAAACTATGTTTATGTAAAACCAAAAAAACCCCCAATGACTTCCTGTTAAAAAAGTGTCTTCCTCTGTATTCTCACCTACTCAGCTCAGCATGTGCTTAATATTATTAAAAAAAAAAAAATATCTAGTGCAAAGGGAATTCCTGTTTAGAAGTGGTTTTCCAGGCTAAGCAGAAAACACAGCAAAGTGGCTGAGATCTCACTGCCTCATACGTGTGGAGAGGCTGCAGTTAACACCAGTAGACCATAAGGTGTTAGAAGAGTTCAGCTTAAGGATACATCTAGGCTAATATCCTGTTTTCATAAACAGCCTTTAGTGGATGCATAGGGATGTTTAAGAACAAAGAAATGTATTTCAGGCATGCACTTCTTCCAGAGTCTAACTGTTTTCAGCTCAGGGCTTCTCTGAATGTGCTGCAATTAGTCTCTTGAAAAATCCTCATTAGACCTTTTCCAAGCATTTACCCAGTCAGTGACCCTCATTACATCTCTTTTCCAAGTACCTATCCAAACTCTGCTTGAACAGCTGTATAATATTTTCTTCCACAACATGCTGAGGTAAGGAATTGCAGAGATACTATTGATTTTATGTAGTATTGCCCTGTTTCCCTTGCTCTGAACCTGATCCCACTGGCTTCCTATGGTGTCTCCTAAGTTAGTGTTGGAAGTACTTATGAACTAGCCAGTGTATGGACATCTCCCTTTTGACTACCTGGGGAAATAAAGAAGTAGATGTAAATTCTAACAAGGATCCTGAGCAAGGAGAGGAGGTGGGACTGCTAGAGAAGCACCATAGCACAGAGGTAAGGATGAAGAGCCAGGGTAAAAAGTAAGGAGTAGGTGCTCAGGGATGACATGAGCTTAAAGGTGGAGGAATGAAGAAGTTCTTGCAGAAACCCTGTAACAGTGTCTCAGCTACAATCTCACAAGGTGAAGCAACATGAGTGTTACAATACATAGTGATAAAAGGCAGCATGTTTAACTGGAGTATTTCCAGATAAGAGATAGAGAATAATAATGCAGGTGGGAGAAACCACAAAAGACACCTGGGATGGCATGGATGAACCAGATGTTTTTTACTGTCACCACCTCTTGGCAATTCTCAGCTACTTCTTTCCTTAGGTACAGGCAGTGACTGATGAGCATCTTCTGACACATGGTCTGTCTCTTTGTATTCATATCTGCATTCTATTTCAAAATTTCAACTCTGAATCCCTACCTGTGTTTTTGTTTGAACTTATATGTACTAGTTAGAACTATATTTTTCGCTATCAATTTATGAAACTATAGTTTATACTGCTGACAAATCTAAATAGCTTGGCAAAAACCAAGCCTTTTGATGCTTTTCATCCACAGGACTGCAGTATTTTAAAATAGTAATTATTTGACAAGGAGTCTGATGCACACAGACTGAATTACTGTCTCTTCTGACTTTAGTTTTAACTATAATTAGCATTTGCTTAGTGTGTGGATTTGTGCCTAGAATGTTTGACCAAACACTACTGTTATTTTTTTGATAGATTTTCAATACGTCATTGTTTGAACCACCTCCACAGGGGTATGAAAATGTTACTGATATACTGCCACCATATAATGCTTTTTCAGCACAAGGAGCGCCAGAGGTAAGAAAATAAATTATGTAATGGTACTTTTGCCTGTTTTTTACACACTTTTTGGGACAGATTGCTCCAACTTCTCAAAATATTTTTTGCAGTAGTTTTAATTACCACTTGCCTTAATTAAAGAACACTTAGGCACAGATAGGCCACATATTATGCAAAGGTTAGAAGTCTTTTATGACAAAAAAAGAGCTTTCTCAAATTGCTAATCTCTGAATCACATAAGAAGTGAAATGTTTTTATCTTGATGGAAAATTTTGGATACATCTCAGATTGCTCCATATTATTCAGTCATGTGTAGAGGACTTGCTTACAGCACAGGTAGAAGTAGCAATATTTATATCAAGTTGGAAGACATTTTAGATTAAATTCATGCCTTCAAAGGCCACAGAAGTTCCTCACTTAATCTGCTTATTCATTATGGAACAGGTCAGGGACAACATTGCATTACATAAATGAGTGAAATTATATAGTAGTGAGTGTTTGTATATGCAAGGCATACCACTGCTTTGTCAGAGCCAGAGAAATTTGTCAGTTTACCAAAGTACTCTGGTTTATTTTCCAGCCTGTTTTTAGGACTGTTGTTAAGTGCAGGATAATATCCAAACATCAGAGGTTTGAGCCAAATCTTCCTATAGAATATTGTGGATATCTTTTACTATTGTTTTTATGGGCATTGGATGTCATTTGTAGAAATGAAAAAAAATAAAAATCCTCTATCATACATAGTGAATGAAACTGTATTTCTGATAATGGGTATTTTGTTTGTTGACTGACCAGTTGCCACCATACTGCTTTTCTTTTCTGCCCAGGCAGATCTGGTGTACGTGAATTATGGCCGTACGGAAGATTTTTTTAAGCTGGAGCGAGAAATGGGAATTAACTGTACAGGAAAGATTGTCATTGCCAGATATGGGAAGATCTTCAGAGGAAACAAGGTAAGGGTTGTGTTTTAATTTTTCCTCCGTGGGTCAGACACTGTTCATGGTAGAGCTTGAGGGAATTAGTAAGGGCTGTTCACTGGAACATATGAGCAGAAGGAAGCCTGCAATATATCCATTGTGACTGCAGTCTAAGACTAACTTCCAAAACAATAAAACCAGATGAATGTATTAAACTCCTGAGACAGAGATGACTGCAAACTCCCTAGGCAGTTCTTGCAAGAGAATAGTTTAGGGAGCTGAGTAGTTTGTAGAGCCAAGTCTTTTGATACTTGCCATCCACAGAACTGCAGTACTTTGAAATAGTAGTGTTTTGACAAGGACTCCTATGCACAGAAACTGAGTAACTATTTAAAACCATGTCTGCATGGAAGCAAATCTCAACATTCAGATTTATTGCTGCATTATAAAATAATAAAAAATAAAAGCCACATCTTAAAAGCAAATAACTTCACAGGTTAAAAATGCCATATTAGCAGGAGCCCAAGGGATCATACTTTACTCAGACCCTGCTGACTACTGTGCCCCAGGAGTAGAGGCTTATCCAGGTGGCTGGAACCTTCCAGGTGGAGGAGTCCAGCGTGGGAACGTTTTAAATCTGAATGGAGCTGGGGACCCTCTAACACCAGGTTATCCTGCAAAAGGTGAGTGCAAGTTCTGTAGCCTGGGCCACCAAGTACTTTATAAACTGCTGCTGAAAGTGTGCCACTAGAAATACATTTATTTTCAGCACAGATGCCCAGAAAAATGCTGCTTGAAATTCCTATTGACAGTAGTTAATTTTCTATAGCAGACTAAGTTCTATCTGTGTCATTCTAACTGGTTTCAGTTAGGCAGGGGAATAAAGTTTCTAGGAAGTTCTTTGTATGGTCCCACCCTTTTGACACCTTAAAAAGCAGGATGTCTAGGTTTACAGACTGTGAAGCAGCAGAAAATGACTGAGAATTTATAGCCATTTTAAAATATCAGTGTTTCTCAAGAGGATCTGGTTTGAATTAGGTTATACTTTGTCAAGAAAGAGGACTAATAGCTTTACTTGGAGGTATGTTTCCTTGCTGGTCATAAGTTCCAGGCAGAAAAAACAGTTTAAAATCCTTTTAAAAAGGAATAAAATTCCTGTAGCAAAAATAAGAGCATCCTGGTGTCTTTTAAAAGTTGACATCATGTACTTCTCTTGTCCTTGTTGGCATCCTAAAGTCAGTCTGAACTATGATGCCTGCCAGTGCTGGGTGCTGATCGGATGGCTATACAGGGATGCTTCTGGAAAGCTCATGGGTTTGTGTGGCCACTGCTGAGGGCATAGGACAACCTAAAACCAGGAGAGATTGTGTGTGCCAGGCCCAGCAGACTCAGAGAGACACTGGTTGTCTTCAACCGAGGTAAATGCACCTGTGGATGTCCTCTGCAGCTTGTCAGCCAGCTGCACAGGTGCCATCTTCACCTCACACACCAGCTTGGTTGCCCCAGAACCAGCCTGGAGGAGATGTTATAATATGGTGGGACAGCAAATCTAACCTTGCATTAAGTGTGGGGACATCTTTTGCACTGCTGTGCAGATGCATTACTGGGTTTGCTATTACAGTTTGGTTTTCTAGAAGCAGTGTGTGAGAAATGATGTAAGAATTAAAAAGAATCAGGCATACTGGTGACTGCTCTGCTCAAAAGTGTTTCCAGTTTGGTAAAAGTTGCTAAGAATGCTATAAACATGACATTTTGTTCTGGTTTCTCAGAGTACACTTTCAGGTATAAAGTTAATGAAGGTGTAGGGATTCCCAAAATCCCCGTTCATCCCATTGGATATCACGATGCAGAAGTGTTGCTGCGGTGAGTACACATCAGTCCTCCTCTCCAGAAGTCAGTATTGACAAGTGTGCAGACAAACTTTTCATATTAAGATGGCAAAATCTATGCTGTTACTTGCATTTGCTACTCCTCTGTAGTAATGTGTGCTCCAGAAAATGTGGAAAATTCAAAGCAATCCATTTTTGCAATAATGCTTTTAAGAATTTTGAAAAACCACCTAGATTTTGCTGCAATAATTATTAAGAGAATTTAAGGTTTCAGTCTAATGGTCAAATCCATGTCTTGGTTTTCACTTCACAGTGCAATGGGGGGACCTGCAGCTCCAGACAGCAGCTGGAAGGGAAGTCTCAATGTGTCTTATAACATAGGGCCGGGATTCACAGGCAGCTCTTCTACAAGGTCTGTCTCAACACTTGCCTGTTTATACAATATTGGAAAAAAATCCCTATGAGCAAAAGACTGAAACAATACATCTAGAGATACTCTGGAGATACTTATTTCCTTCTGTTAGGGTTACATTTGGAGATCATTATTAGAATTTGAAGATAAATTGAATTTAAAAAAGATCATATATTAGCAGATCAAACCCCATGACAATGACATTTGGCAATAAATTGCAATAAAGCTAAAGATCACTTTTCTGTGACTTTTCAATATAAAAATAGTTTCAGTTTACATGAGGTATTATTCAATGAGAACTGTTAGTGGACTCTGATGAACAGTGTGTAAAAATGTTGTATCATTATCACTACTTCATCTCCTGGGTAACAAGGTTATGTCTGAATATATAATTTTATAAAGACTTCATTTATCATTATTCTTTTTTTTTCTGCTTTAACACTAGCTGAAAATGAATAAAGTAGGCATAACTAATTAAGAAAGCATATTTTACATAATTACAGTACTGTTTGGGGTATCTTGAAGAACAATAGTGAGAAAACAATATGATTCTTCCACAAAACTTGTATTTTTGAGTGGCATTTTTAACATCTTCCTACTTGGTAGAGTAACATTTTTTTTTGTAAATATGGATTAATTCTACACATACTTCTTTCTCAGAGCAGTTCCATTTCAAAATGAACCTTTTGATTCTAGGTAGAAAGCCCCTTGCACGTGGAAAATGTGTAAGTACACGCACGTTCAAGGCACTGGTGTCAGTTATCTTCTGGGCAAAGATCCAGTGGCTGTCCTGAAGTAGGTTTTGATTTTGACAGCTATGCAGATTTGCTGCTGAAAAGATAACTTCAAATGTAGAATTCCTGAGGTTTTGCCAGACGCAAGCCCCCCATTGTTTGGTGCTTTGTTTCTTCCACAGGTTAAGGGGGCTGTATACTGTGTTAGTTTTATCTCTCTGAATACCTGATTTTATCTCTCTGAATACCTGAATTGCCTTTGTTTTTATAAAATCTCACAAGTGGATTTTACTGGAGGGGGGCAGGGAAGAAAAAAACTGCTTCTAGTAGAAGCTTTTCTGCCTCTAATGAAAGATTCCCTGCCTGTGACAGGGAAGTTGGAACTAGATAACCTTTAAGGTTCCTGCCAACCCAAACCATTCTGTGATTCTGTGATTGATAAATTTTGATCACTTAGATCTGCTGTCTTAAACCGAG
Organism: Illadopsis cleaveri; assembly: GCA_013399915.1. NCBI lineage: Eukaryota > Metazoa > Chordata > Aves > Passeriformes > Timaliidae > Illadopsis > Illadopsis cleaveri. Next base: position 504,092 of record VXBB01024301.1, read on the forward strand.
ATTTCAGTTTATTCCTGGATGAATATTCCTAATGACCTTTCTTCCAAGTTCTGTATTATTACATGGACCTGTGCTGGAAAACCAAAGTGTATTCTTTATAAACATCTGTATGTCCACAATTATAATTTTTGTCAAAATGTAGACATATTTTTAATTACTGTGCATGTTTTTCAGTTTATTCTTCTAGTACACAATTATCTGATAGGTTCCCATAAATAAAAATTGAATACATTTTGTAAATCTTTGCAAATTTATAGATTGGTCCAGCTCATAGGCTTTTTCTAAGGCATCAGCAGCAGGCTAAACTGAAATAAAAAACGAGTCTCTGAGACAGCATGACAATGCTGAATACACATTGGATCAGTTCTGAACGCAAAGCAGAACAGAAGCACAAACTCTCTGGTTTATGTGTTATTAGCATTGGCTTTTTATTGGCTTATTACTCAGAAATGGTTATTCCACACCCCTTTTCATTTCAGAAAAGTCAGAATGCATGTTCATACAAGCAATAAAATAACACGAATTTACAACGTCATTGGTGTCCTCAGAGGAGCTCTGGAACCAGGTGAGCATCAGGTGCTTGATGATTTTAATTCCTTCTTTCTTTTGTATTTGTTGAAATTGTACTCATGTTGTAACGAAGTTTTTTAGATAAGCATATAATATGGAGTCTTGAGAAATTCTTTATAGTATTTATGTCCTTCCCATTGCGCTATTTGTCATTGGCATTTCCATTAAAATGCAGTGATAGACATCAGAGAATGTTTTTTT